>AWOL01S0014746.1:0-21765 GCA_000715115.1 Nicotiana otophora
ATGCATCAAACCAAGAATGATTTTATAATTGTGGCCACTAGTGCCAATGAAATGAAAATATGTTAAAGACGTATGAAATAAAATGACTGATATAAAAAGGTAGATGTCTCGAATGAGACGGCCTAGCCGATCGGGTCGTGATCGGAAGCCTTACCACACACATGGTGGTGATTGTATTGGAAATTGTAATTGAAATTGTGATTGTGGTTGATGTCTCTAATGAGATGGCCTAGTCGATCGGGTCATGATTAGATTTTGTGCTAAAGGTACGGTGGCATTGGTATTGAGAGTGATTGTGGTTGATGTCTCTAATGAGATGGACTAGCCGACCAGGTCGTGATCGGACTCCGTGCTAAAAGTACGATGGTATTGGTATTGTTAATAATGGTATTGTGAACGATGATACATCGGTACTAAGGATGCCCAACTTATAAATATCGAAATTTAATTGAAAATTTATGTGGTTCTAACTTGATGTTTTGGTATTGTTTAAGGCTTCCATTGATTTTATGATTGTTCCTCTTCGTAATATTATTCATTCTATTGTGAAGTTGTTTAGTTATACATACTAGTGTTATTCGATGGTACTAACGTCCCTTTTGCCGGGGCGCTGTATCTTTAATGGATGCAGGTGGTTCCACAAAAGGAGACATTGATTAGTGACAGCGGTACACCCTCTTCACAGCTGACTTGGTAGGCCCACTTCATTTTGGGGTCATGTATCTTTTGTTCCTTGTGTAATGTGTTTGAGGTATAGCCGGGGCCTTGTTGTCAGCATTTTCATAGTACTCTTCTCTATCTATGGAGGCTTCGTAGACATAGTGTGGGTATTATATTGGTGCTGGGAAGGTCAAACAATGTTATGTTATGGTTGTATTACTTGTTATGAAAAATGTGTGTAAAATTCGAGACTTTAAAATGATGAAAAGTTTGGTAATGAATTGGTATTGTAGACATGATCACCTTATTGTCTAATTAATGAAAATATGTATTATCTCTATTTATGGAGGAGTTTGGGTAAAAGGAAATATAACAGGCTTGCTCGGCCGGGTTCACTCGGTTGAGCGCTGGTCACTCTCCCCAATGTTGGGGCGTGACAGGTAGGTTCGTTATGTGTTTTGGAACGATTTGATATATTAGGAAGGGGTCTCGAGTTCCCCGGGTGTGATTCAGATTGAATTCAGAATAATTTTGGACTTTGTTGAATTGATGTGGTCTGTTCTTCCTGTGTCATCGCACCGGTGGAGGCTTTGGCCACGGGTGCGGACATGCAGGTGTGTGAGGGTGCATCTCAGAAATGGAGAAGGCCAGCCCAGGCCCGGGTTCACTAGTACGGACACCTGGGTGCAGATGCGCATCCGCAGGCGCGAGTGCTATTTCATAGAAGTAGAACTATAAGGAGCTTGTAAAGGACCGCAAGTGCGGTCGAGGTTCCGCAGAAGCAGAATTTCATGGCATTAGTTGGAATCGCATCTACGATTGATTTTTCCGTAGGTGCACCAGTGTGCCCATAAAAGCGAAAACCTCTAGAAAAGGGGGTGTTCGAGGGTTTTATCTCATTTTCATGTTTTGGACCTAGAGAGCTAAGTTTATGGCGATGTTGTGAGGTATTTGCTAGGAAATCATCGGGGTAAGTGATTCTAAGCCAGATTTGGCTATATTACATGAATCCATTGTTACTTTTGTCCTCTAATTAGTGATTTGACTTGGAAAATTTTGGGAAAAATTTTGAAACTTCTTAAACTAAAATTTGTGGATTTGAAGTCAGATTTGAGTAATTCTTGTATGATTGGACTTGTAATCGAAAGGGTGTTCGGATTTTGTAAGTTTGGTCGGGTTCCGAGAGGTGGGCGTGGGGTTGACTTTTCAATTTGACTTTGTGTTTCATTTTAAAGATTGCAACTTTATTGTTTGGAATTGCTTCCTATAGTTTGTATTTATGGTATGAAATTGTTTTGGCTAGATTCCAGCCGTTCGGTGTTGGATAATTGCGGGAACTTACTAATGGGTTGATTTATCATGTTATGAGGTAAGTGTATTGCCTAACTTTATGTCAAGGAATTAACCCATAGGATTGGTGTTGTGTTGTGTTAATTGTGATATGTGGAAGCCGTGTACGCAAGGTGACGAGCATGTACACGTGCTAAATGTTGTAATTGACCGGTTTTAGCTATGTAGTTTCCTTTCATGCCTTTAATTGAGTTACCATAATATGTTATATTCATCATCTTTAGTCTATCTTCACATGCTTTACTATCATCGTTAATACTTGTCTTAACACTTGCTAATTGTCTTCACATGTTTAGTTGAAGTTATTGTCCTCTCTATTCCTTGTTCATTATTTAACTGATAAGTCCCTTACTTAAAGTTGCTCTTTCTTGGAATATCTTATTGCTGAATTTGGTATTGAGTTATAAAGGTCGTAGTTCACATTGAGGTAACGTTGTAAATTGTTGAAATACCATTCTTTTGGAGAGTTTCACTTTCGGTCACTATTGTTTAGACTCATATGCATATAGTGGTTTAGCCATGGGCTATTTATTTTGGAAACACTATTATTGTTGACTTCTTTGGCAATTCGTGATATTGGGAACTTGAGGTACAATTTGTGATATGTTGTGATATTGATACACATGCGGTGGTATTAGGATTAGGGTCGAAACGCATGTGGTGAGATAAGGTGTGCTTGATACGCATGTTGCTAGCAGGAGAACTACTTGAAGCCACACAGTGTGATAAGGTGGGCTAAAACGTGGGAAGCTATTTCGGGAAAAATGATTTTCAAATTTAAATGCAATACTCCCGCGGTGATTTAAGGAAAGATTATGATTTTTTTTGTGATATGAGACTATGAGGCGGTACCTCAGTAGTGATTCTTGTTTAAACCTTTATGTTACATCACTTGAGTTTTAGTTGCTTTGTGTCCTTGGCGTATTATTCCTTGTTTTCTTTCGTGTTGCCTTAATTTCCTTAGTTTAGTGTAGCTATTCTTGGTATATTTTCTTCATTGTTTCATTTCCATTGTTTATCATTATTACACTGTCATATACCTGTTCTTAGCACTTACTGGGTACCGNTGTTCTTGGCACTTACTGGGTACCGTTGTGGTGTACTCATGATACGCTTATGCATATCTTTTGTGCAGATCTATGTACCTCTTACCAGCCTAGGCACCAGTGAGTAGAGTTCAGATTTGGAAACTTCAAGGTATACCTGCCGGCGTCCGCATTGTTCAAAGTCACCCTCTATGTAGTTCTATTTCGTTTTCCCTTTTTATAGATACTGTTGTATAAGGATGTTCAGTATACTCTTGTAGAGCTTGTGATTTGGTATCACCGGGTTTTGGGAGTATTGTTCTGTTGAGTTGCGGAGTACTTTTATGCTAGTTGTTGAGTGATTTCAATGTTTTTATCATTTTCTCAGTTAAATTCTGCATGAATGTTTGGCTTGCATACTCTTAGAGACTAGGTGAATTCACGACATCCTATGGAGGGAAATTGGGTCAGTGACAAGTTGGTATCAAAGCCCTAGGTTCATAGGTGTTACGAGTCACAAGAAGGTTTAGTAGAGTCTCACGGATCAGTATGGAGACTTTTGTACTTAGGTTCGAGAGGCTATGGAACTGTTAGAAAATTTTACTTCTTTGATCCCTTATCGTGCGAATTTGTTGACTTAAGATTTATGAATCTATGTCTTTCTATTATCTCACAGATGGTAAGGATACGCACCGCTGGATCCGATGATCAGATACCCGCCCCCTACTAGAGTCGCGAGAGGCCGGGGTTGGGGCCGGGGATGATGAAAGGCCGATGAGTGGCATGTAGTGCAGCCAGAGCACCTGCTCGAGCTGCAATAGAAGAGCCACTAGTAGATCCAGTTGAGAGGTAGGCACTTACGGCGCTTGTTGATACCCCTGCACTTCAAGAAACTCTCGCCCAGTTCTTGAGCATATTTGGTACTCTAGCTCAGGCGGGATTGATTCCACTTGCACCGACAACATCTCAGGCTAGGGGAGGAGCATAGACTCATGCGGCCCATACCCCAAAGCAGGGATTCTATGTAGAGAAGGTACCAGAGTTTATACCAGTGCAGCCAGTTGTCCCAGTTCAGCCCGATGTTAGGGCAACAACATATGAGGAGGAGCAGCTTAGGCTCGAGTGGTACAAGAAGTTCCATCCTCTTACTTTCAGTGGCCTAGTTACAGAGGACGTACATGGATTTCTGGAGAAGTACCACAGAATTCTCCCTACCATGGGTATAATGGAGAAGAGCGGGGTTACTTTCACTACTTTCCAGCTATCGGGATCAGCATACCAGTAGTGCCACAGAATTCTCCCTACTCATATAGGCTCCAGTTTTAGAGATGTTGCTGAGAGAGTTTGTTCCCCAAAAACATTGGGATGCATGGAGCGCAGAGTATGCTCTCAGGTATGCTATCTGGTTCAATGCGTTGTCCAGGTATGTACCTGCCTTGGTTTCCACAATTAGAGATCCAGTCCGTCGATTTATCAAGGGGCTCAACTATGGTATTAGATTCATCATACTGATATTCCATACCAGCAGGTGGTAGAGATCACATGGGGATTGGAGGATTTGCAGGGCTGAGAGAGAGAGGGGACAGGGAGTCCAAGAAGCCTCGAGATTCTGGTAGATATAGTGGTGTCCGTGCCCCAGTTGCAGCCCGTCATGGTAGAGGCTGCGTGAGCCGTCCAGTTTATTCAACACTTCCATCTTCCAATGGTATTCCGACTACTCCCATGTCTTAGGTTGCCCATTATGCACCGCCACTGTCTAGTGGACCTCCAACACGGGGGGCTTTCAGCGGTAAGTCAAGCCGACCAGGCCCGAGCTAGTTTCAACAGCCATGTCCTCCGATAGATTTGTTTTGAGTATGATGATACTCATCATTTGGTAAGGGACTGTCCCAGACTTAAGATGGTTGCACTTCCACATACTACTCAAGCTGAACTTAGTCTAGAGGGTCCCCGTGGTTACCGCACCAGTTTCCACTCCACCTACTCAACGAGCTAAGGGTGGAGGTCAGGTGTGTATGAGTCTCTCTAGAGGGGGAGGCCAACACAGATGTTATGCTCTCCCGAGTAGGACGGAGGCGGTTGTATCAGACTCAACTATTAGAGGTATTGTTCCGATTTGTCATAGAGATCCATTAGTCTTATTTGATACAGGCTCCACTTATTCATATGTATTATCTTACTTTGCTCTATATTTGTGTATATCCAGTGATTCATTAAGTTCTCATATCTATGTGTCCACGCCCGTGGGAGATTCCATTGTTGTTGATTGTGTGTATCAGTCGTTTTTAGTTGTTATTGGCAGGTTTGAGACCAAAATTGATCTATTGTGCTCAATATGGTAGACTTTGATGTTAATTTAGGAATTTATTGGTTGTCACCCTATCATGCTATTCTTGACTGTCACGCCAAGATGGTTACATTGGATATGCCATGTTTGCTGTGGTTGGAGTGTAGGGGTGTTTTGGATTATGTGCCTAATAGGGTGGTGTCTTTCCTTAAGGCACATTGGATGGTTGGGAAGGGGTGTGATGCATATCTAGCCTTTGTGAGAGATGTCAGTGTTGATACTCCTACCATTGAGTCGGTTCCGGTAATGAGAGACTATCCAGATTTATTTCCTTCAGATCTTTTGGGCATGCCGCATGATAAGGATATCGATTTTGGCATGGACTTGTTGTCGGCCACTAAGCCCATTGCTATTCCACCATATCGTATGGCCTCAGCAGAGGTGAAAGAGTTAAAAGAATAGTTTCAATAGTTTCTTGATAAGGGTTTCATTCGGCCTAGTGTGTCACCTTGGGGTGCTCAGGTCTTTTTTGTGAAGAAGAAGGATGGTTCTATCCGCATGTGTATTTATTATTAGCAATTGAACAAGATTAGAGTAAAGAACATGTAACTATTCCCACATATTGATGACCTATTTGATCAGCTGCAGGGTGCCCGAGTGTTCTGAAAGATTGATTTGCGGTCAAGCTATCATCAATTGAAGATTCAGGATCCGAATATTTCAAAGACTGCTTTCAAGACTCGGTATGGTCGTTACGGTTTCCTTGTGATGTCATTTTGGCTGACCAACGCACCAGCAGCATTCATGCACTTTATGAATAGTGTATTTCAGCCCTATCTTGACTCATTCGTCATTGTGCTTATTGACGACATCCTGGTGTACTCCCGGAGCTGGGAGGTTCATGAGCAACATTTGAGGATTCTGCTTCAAACCTTGAGAGAAAAGAAGTTGTATGCAAAATTTTCAAAGTGACAATTCTGGCTTGACTTAGTGGCGTTTCTGGGTTATGTGGTTTCTAGTGAGGGGATCAAGGTAGATTTGAAGAAGATGGAAGCAGTGTAGAGTTGGCCCATACCATCTTCAGCCACTGAGATCCAGAGTTTTCTTGGTTTGACAGGGTATTACCATCATTTCGTATAGGGTTTCTCATATATTGCTGCACCTATGACCTGATTGAACCACAAGGGTGCTCCGTTCAGATTGACCGAAGAGTGTTGGAGAGCCTTCAATAGCTCAAGACTGCTCTGACTATAGCCCCAGTGATGGTTATGCCTACGGGTTTAGGGTCTTACACTATGTATTGTGATGCGTTATATCTTTGCCTCGGCGTGCTGTTGCTGCTAGACGGTAGGGTGATTGCCTATGTGTCTATACAGATGAAGGTTCATGAGAAGAATTATCCTTTCCATGACTTGGAATTAGCAGAAATTGTTCATGCCTTGAAGATTTGGCGGCGCTATTTGTACGGTGTCCCTTGTGAGGTTTATATCGATCACCAGAGTCTACAATAATTTTTCAAATAGAAGGATCTTAACTCGCAACAGCGAAGGTGGTTCGAGTTGCCTAATGACTATGGGATCACCATTCTATATCATCCTAGGAAGGCCAATGTGGTGGCCGATGCCTTGAGTCGAAAGGCGTAGAGATTGGGCCGTGTAGCATATCTATCGGCAATGGAGAGGCTATTAGCATCAGAGGTTCAGGCCTTGGCCAACCAATTTCTTAGGTTGGATGTTTCGAAGACGTGTCGAGTTCTGTCTTGCATAGTTTCTTGGTCTTATCTATATGATCGTATGAGAGATCGTCAGTATGACAACCCCGATATGCTTGTCCTCAAGTACACGGTCCAGCACATCGATGCCAAGAAGGTTACTATTTGGGATTATGGTGTGTTACGGATGTAGGGCCCGCTATATGTGCCCTATATTGATGGCTTGCATGAGTTGATTCTGCAGGAGGCCCACAATTCGTAGTGCTCCATTCATCCGGGTTCCGCTAAAATATGTCAGGACTTGAGGCAACACTATTGGTGGAGGGGGATGATGAATGACATAGTGGATTATGTAGCTCAGTGTCTAAATTGTCAGTAGGTGAAGTTTGAGCATCAACGGCCAGGTGGGTTGCTTCAGAGGCGTGACATTCCCTAGTGGAAATGGGAGAGAGTTACCATGGATTTCGTTGTTGGCATCCCACGGACATAAAAGAAACTTGATGCAGTATGGGTGATTGTGGATAGGAGCCAAGTCGGCTCATTTCATTCAAGTGGTACTTATTCTTAAGGGCAGCTGGCTCAGGTCTATTTTTGCGAGATTGTCCGACTTCATGGCGTGCCAGGATCCATCATCTCTGATCAGGATACGCAGTTTACATCGCGCTTCTGGAAAGTCATACAGCGTGAGTTAGGCATACGGTTTGAGTTGAGAACAACATTCTACCCTCAAACGAATGGACAGTCCGAGCCCACTATTGAAGTGTGTGTATTGCTAGATATGAGGTTAGTTTCTGTATTCGTTAATTATGATATGAGGTTGTTTATGGTGTAGATTGCTAATTTTCAAGTAAATGATGCCATGAAAAGAGTTGAATTCAATTGAAGTGGAATTGTCAAAAGTGTAAAATAAGTGCAAATTCCTTCAGTGATTCCGCATCTGCGGAAAAATGTGCGCTTATGCGACCTCGCATTTGAGTGGAGAAGGCCGCATCTGCAGAATTCAAGCAACCTTCGCTGGGATCACATCTGCAAGTGAGGAAATGCATTTGCTGTCATGCTTCTATGCTTGATGTTCGCACCTGCGATCTCGCTTCTGCACGTATAAGTCCGCTTCTGTGGAGTAAATGTTTTCCATCAAAGGTCACTTCTGCGAGAGCCTATCTGCATATGCGGAATTGCATCTACGAGGATCCCTCCACAGGTGCTGTCAACGGGCTTCAGCTATGGACAATTTTGGCATTGCACATCTTCTCCATTCCAAATCCACTAATACACGACCTAGCTTATTGGAAACACATCTTTGGCTTAATTTTCAGTATCATGACTAGAGAAGACAAGTTTGAAAGCTAGGGCTCTTGCACACACACTTGGGTCTTGAAGATTTTGAGTTTTTGGTTGGGAATATATTACCAATATATGTTCATTTCTTCATTTCCTTGCCTTGTATTGAATATCTAAGTGTGTAGTATTTTTACCAACACTTGAATCTTGTTTATCGAAATATTCATATTTAAAGTATGGATTAAATACCTTGTTGTGCTTATGTATTGAATGATTTTTATTTATAATGAAGTGAGTTACTATTTTTTTAGTTATTCTTGTTCTTTAATGCTTCTAAAGGAACTATATAACCCTATGACTCGCCCATTAANTTGAGTTTTTGGTTGGGAATATATTACCAATATATGTTCATTTCTTCATTTCCTTGCCTTGTATTGAATATCTAAGTGTGTAGTATTTTTACCAACACTTGAATCTTGTTTATCGAAATATTCATATTTAAAGTATGGATTAAATACCTTGTTGTGCTTATGTATTGAACGATTTTTATTTATAATGAAGTGAGTTACTGTTTTTTTAATTATTCTTGTTCTTTAATGTTTCTAAAGGGACTAGATAACCCTATGACTCGCCCATTAACTTCGAATTAATTTTGGGAAATATAATTTGGGGTTGGGAAAAATTAATTAACAAGAACTTGAGGCTTTAACCCTCACTTTATAGATTCTACCTAGGGATAGGATTGAACTACTTGTAGCCATATTCGGGTGAGCTTAATCTCTTAGTTGTTTTAGGGATAATTCAGTTAGGAAGTCTTGTTAGTCTTTGGAAGTAGCTAATATAGAATTATTATCCGAGGCTAATTAACATAAACTCACTCATATTTGCAAAATCGTGAAATTCATTGGATCGTTACTTGAGTGTAATTCCCATTGCATCCATGCTTGTAGCCATTAATTATTTTACTTTCTTTCTTGGTTAAATTAATTGTTTCACGTTTAGACATAAATATTCCCAAAACCATTCTAAGTGTTTGGCTTAGCATAATAAGTGATAATTCTCTTACACGCCTAATCTCTTACATATTGTTCTCTGTAGGATTCGACCCCGAATCATAGTTAGGTAAATTATATTGCATGCGACCGTGTCCATTTACTTTTTAGAAGTTGATTTGGATGTCATCAACTATTCATATATTGGAGGATATTCTTCGTGCCTATGTTATGGAGTTCGGGGTTTCTTGGGATTAGTTCTTGCCGCTTGCGGAGTTTGCCTAAATTAACAACTACCAATCGAGTATTCAGATGGCTCTGTATGAGGCCTTGTATGGGAGGCGGTGTCGGTGTCTTTTGGGTTGATTTGAATATATTGATCGACCCTTATCTCGTCGCGCGTGCATCACAATGAAATTCCTCCCTTAAGTCACCACATTCGCATCTCGCCACCCTTATACCCCACACAACATCAATTAGCCCACACATCATATTCACATGTTCCACAATATCACAAAACAACAAAATCAATACTAATGTCAAAATAGTCTCACAACTCAAAAATAACGTGCACAAGGACAATACAATAACATAAGAGTGTCACGCCCCAAACCTGGGGAGGCGTGGCTGGCACCAAGTACCGTGCTGGCCCGAGCGAACCGATCTATAACTCATGATCGTTCGACCAAAACTAGAACATACATAGGTCAAGTTAACTGAACTCATTCCTTTTGTAACTATCATGGGCCCACATGGCCACCACTCAAAATGTACAACTGTAAGTGGAAAAATACAATATCAATGAACCATTTTTTTTAAAAGATGAATACATATGGGTCTTCAAGGCCTCTAACATACTGTACAAAATGAACCTCTATCTACAAAGCCTCTAAGATTATTTGAAATCAAATGGGACAGGTTACCGACCTACCCATAAGTCTGTAGCAAAACTCTGACACGAAGACTCATAGACTCGGCTGTACTCCGAATGAGGTGGAGTCTTACCGATCCTTCGCTGGATGCTAACCTCATCTATTATGAGGGCTCGTCAAACTGATTATATATACCTGGAGGCATGAATGCAGTGCCCCCAAAAAAGGACGTCAGTACGAATAATGTAACAAGTATGTAAGGCGGAACTGAAACATAACTATAAGTCAACATTAATTAAAGACATATATGAATCAACCTGAATCTATGAAGTGCCACCGTATATACATACTTAGTATACTTATATATATAATGCTTCTCTTTGAGATTATTATCCATATTGTATGATGCATGATTTCCCAACTGATCAGTGGTGACTGCCCAACTGATCAGTGGTGACTGCCCAACCGGCTGTCGCACGGTGGTAAATGTATGACTGCCCGACCAGCCGTAGCTCGNTTGTAGCAAAACTTTGACACGAAGACTCATAGACTCGGCTGCACTCCGAATGAGGTGGAGTCCTGCCGATCCTTCGCTGAATGCTAACCTCATCTATTATGAGGGCTCGTCAAACTGATTATATATACCTGCAGGCATGAATGCAGTGCCCCAAAACATGTACGTCAGTACGAATAATGTACCGAGTATGTAAGGCGGAACTGAAACATAACTATAAGTCAACATTAATTAAAGACATATATGAATCAACCTGAATCTATGAAGTGTCACCGTATATACATAATTAGTATACTTATATATATAATGCTTCTCTTTGAGATTATTATCCATATCCTATGATGTATGATTGCCCAACTGATCAGTGGTGACTGCCCAACTGATCAGTGGTGACTGCCCAACCGGGCGTCGCACGGTGGTAAATGTATGACTACCCGACCAGCCGTAGCTCGGTGGTAAATTTGTAACTACCCAACCGGCAGAATCTCGGTGGTCAATGAATGACTGCCCGATCGGCCGTAGCTCGGTGGTGAATGAATATGCCTGTGACTGCCCAACCGGTGGTAAATAATGATACATAACTGCCAACCGATGGTAACTACCCGACCGGCCGTAGCACGGTGGTAAATGCATAAAGATGCATGTATCACTATATTAAGAACATTAACATCTCTATCATATACCTCAATAGGGACTTAGGAACATACTTAGACATGCTCGAATATCCTTTTATAGGAATGAATAACGTATATATCCTTAACTGCTAAGAGTAGAATCACTTATGGAATAGCATTACGTTTACATGTCGTTATTTGGATCACGCCAAAAGAAACGAGGGATAGCCTTAACATACATGGACCGATTCTCTTGATAATTCCTCTAACACGCATCTTTTGTCATAAAACACGTAACGGCGGATCGAAGTAGGGAAAAATATGTATGAAGTTCTTGAGAAAGATTATACTGGGCTCCCTTAGAATTTGCAATTCATGCTTTACAGAATAAACTACCAAAGTTATCTATATTTGGTATGGAATTGATTCGCTTTCTGGAGGACTCACGATCATTACATAAGAGATTCAATCGGATTTGTAAATCACACATGAATTCATATTTGCAGAACCTTTGACAATTGATATCATATTCAGCAACATAATAAATGAAAAGAAGGTAATTTTCTTACAAAGGTTAAGCTACATATTCCTCACATGCAGACCGAAATCAGTAATCTGTAATGCAAACTTGATGGCATGTGACATCTTACTAATTTGTAGGAAACCCTTTAATAGGTCTGGCCCACTTAGTGGATGACTAAGCCACCCTAATTCCTGAAATGTGCCATCTATGCAAGACTTAAGAGTCACTTAAATGTGATGGGGGTGCTTCCACGTTGGGGGGTTTAGTTTTATCCAAAATGTGTGATAAATTAGATAATCTCCCTCCAAAATTTATTAATTACCCAATTATCCACATAATTAGAATTATCCCAGATTACTTAAAATGCTACTCACTTTTAACGCATATCATATACTTTACTATCATAGTCATGTGGTACCATATAAAATCAATACATACACTATTATTTTATCAAAACATCCATGTAAAAATACATATATTTTTTCAACTTCTAATTTTCCTAATCTCATATAAAGTGTACAAATTTTGTACGCTTAATTCTTAAAATGGTAAAAAGATAACCTTTTTTTCTTGAGAGAATATAACTTCTATCTTTACAATAAAGAAAATCTCATAAACTTTCTTATATTCTGTTTATAATTTAAAGCATATTCGAAAGTAGTAATATTAATAACTATATAAAATCATATTTTTCAAACCTTTTTTTTACAAGAATGTTCCATTCAAAATACCATATCAAATGTATATAACGGTATCAAGGTTATTAAATTTACGGGGTTTTACAATAACATAATCACAAATCCTTTATAACCTTGTGAATGGACTTAATCCCTTCAAGCTCATATGGATTACTACGACTCATCCTAGTATTAAAGTACGAGATGTAACATCCTCCCCCTCTTTAGAAATATTCGTCCTCGAATGTTAACTCTTTAGAGATTTACAAAACTTTTGCTAGGGTCTCCTCTGTAAACTAAACTAAAATCCATCCTCTATCTGAAGTCTCGACTATTCACAACCTTTTGTACTTGAGTATCTCGTATCTTCTTCACCTTTACCTTAGTCATTTTTCAATCTCACATCGTATATTTTGTCGCTTTCATAACCTCCCTTCTACATAGGTAGAAATTACATCTACGCCTTAAAGCTCTATTGTGATGGTGCATACAAAATCTGGTGAAAGCTTCATACTGACTTTTAACAACTCAGCTCTATGGCATGATCTGGAAACTAAAAAAAGGGTAACATTTCCGAAATGCCCTATAGCCTCTCAATTATGAATGTGGCGCGCAACACACCCATAAGTGAGACTCTACTAGGCATGGCTTTGTAGACTCCCTAGGACACGACTGGCTCTGATAGCACTTTGTCATGCCCCAAACTTGGGGAGGCGTGGCTGGCACCTGGTGTAGTGTTGGCCTGAGCGAACCACTCTGTAACTCATGATCATTCGACCAAAACTAGAACATACATAGGTCGAGTTAACCGAACTCATTCCTTTTGTAACTATCATGTGCCCACATGGTCACCACTCGTAATGTATAATTGTAAGTGGGAAAATAGTGTATCAATGAACCATCTATCTTAAAACATGAATATATATGGGTCGTTAAGGCCTCTGACATACTATACACAATGAACCTGTATCTACAAAGCCTCTAAGATTATTTTACATTAAATGGTACAGATTACCGACCTACCCACTAGTATGTAGCAAAACTCTGACATGATGACTCATATACTCGACTGTACTCCGAATGAGGTGGAGTCTTACCGATCCTTAGCTGAATGCTAGCCTCGTCTACTATGAGGGCTCGTCAAACTGATTATCTATGCCTTCATGCATGAATGCAGCGTCCCCAACCAAAGGACATCAGCACAAATAATGTACCGAGTATGTAAAGCGGAACTAAAATATAACAATAAGTCAACATTAATTAAAGAAACATAAGAATCAACCTGAATCTCTGAAGTCCCATGGTATATACATACTTGGTATACTTATATATATAATGCTTCTCTTCGAGACTATTATCCATATCGTATGCTACATGATTGCCCAACTGATCAGTGATAACCGCCCGTCCGGCCATCGCACGGTGGTAAATATATGACTTCCCGCCCAGCCGTAGCTCGGTGGTCAATGTGTAACTGCCCAACCGCCCGTAGTTCAGTGGTAAATGCATGACTTCCCGACCGGTCGTAGCTTGGCCAGCTCAAACCAAGAATAGGCCACCCCTTTCAGGCGGTAGGCAGCCAACTCCATTCCCTCCGTCTGTGTAGCGGGCATAACCCGGAGAGTCTTATACATCTCATCAATGAAGTCCTGTGGATCTTCCTTGGGATTAGCACCCATGAACACTGGAGGATCCAACTAAAGAAACCTGTTCACCCTAGAACCACTAGAATCCCCTTGTTGGCTAGAAGAAGTGGGTGCAACATTTGATCTCTAGGCTTGAGAAGCCACTATCTGTGTCAGTATCTGGATAGCTTCCCTAAGATCAACAGTAGAAACACCAGAATCGGAAGCTGGGGCTGGAGGTGGAACTGGTATATCAGTTAGAGGGACCGTTGCACCCTCAGTAGGTGTAGGGACAGGTGCGGTCTGATCAGTCGTAGTCGAGTCAGGCAGTGTAGTAACTAGAGGAATGTTCTCACTCCTCGGGTGCTCACCCGCATCATCAATTATAGGATCAACTATCACTCCTAGGGTGACATTGTCTCTTTGGCCAGTTCTTGCCTTCTTCTTAGGTGCCATGTACTGAATATTATAGAAACGTAGGAGTTAAAGGAGGAACAATCTTACAACCAGCTTTATCGCACGATCAAGAACATGAAAAACGGGTATTATTCCTAAATGCCCATGAGCATCCTAATTATAGATGTGGCCGACAACACATCGATAGTAAGGACTCTACTAGACACGGCTCCGAGACATCCTAGGACACTTTAAAACCTTAGGCTCTGATACCAAGTTTGTCATGCCCCAAAACCGAAGAGCGCGACCAGCGCTCAGCTGAGTAAACCCGGCCGAGCAAGCCTGTTAGATTCTTTATCCACAATTCGCCGAGTCTGCTGAGAAGATGATGATGTAACACTAGCTGCGATCAACATTGTCTGCTATGTAACACCTATATCCATTTAAAGGTGCAGCGCCCCCGGTAAAAGGGACGTTAGTAACGTCGAATAGTACTAGTATGTAATTCTAAAATACCATCTCAATAGAATGGACAATAATACAAGGGGGAAAGAGTCATGAGTTCAATAAGAGCTTTAAAACAATACTAAAACATCAAGTAAGGATCACATAAGTTCTCAAGTTAATTTCCATCTTATTAGGTTGGGTAATCTTTAGTGCCATATGCCACAATCCACAATACCACCGTGTTCTTACACGGAGTCTGATATCGACCCGATCAGCTAGGTCATCTCATTTGAGACATCACCCATATCCACAATTTCAATTATAATTTCCAGCACAGTTACCACCATGTGTGCGGCATGGCGTCCGATCACGGCCCTATCGGCTAAGCCATCTCACTTGAGACATCAACCATAACCACAATTTCAATTATCTCACATCATAATTCTTTCATATTCTTTTGATTCATTGGCACTAGTAATCACGATTACAAATCATTCATGGCACTTGGCCGTATTTCATAATTTTAGTCCCCTTTTCAACATTCAAATATCATTATCATAATCATTATCAACAACAATAAGGCTTCCCATTCAAGATAGTAAGTTCACATAACACAACAATTTGGGAATCGTAAGCACGTAGAGGCTTTTCATACAATTTGGCATAACAACCTTTATTTCGATCTTGACATGAAGTCATAACATTTCTAACACATATTCCACATTTTGCAAATATCCTCAAATGGCAAGATGACATGATAAAAACATTTAGAATAAATATTGAACATATATCCTTCGACACAACCACATTAGGAATAGCCAATTCAATAATGATCAAGGTCTTACTTCAATTACATGAACACCCTGGAATTCGATTCTAAGAAGAAGGGGGTTTATCCATACATACCTCAATCCTTCTCTTAATGATACTACAATGATATATTGAAGAAAAATGAACACAAGGAGCTTACCTCAGTAATCTCTTCAAAAACCGCCAAAGTCCGAGCTCAAAATGATAAAAATGGTGAAAAATCTCGAAGTCTCGCATTTATAGGTTCTGCCCAGGTCTTCCACACCTGCGATAACTTAGCCGCTTTTGCAGTCTCGCAGGTACGCCCCAGAGCCTGCTTCTGCGTCAAACTCCGCACCTGCATCCCTTTTTCTGCACCAGCGGACTCGCTTCTACGAGACAAATCTACGCTTCTGCGGAGTCAAGCTTCAAGGAAAAATCTGCTTTTACGGCCCTTTTGCCGCATCTGCGGTCACGCAGATGCGCGAAAACCATCGCACCTGCGACCTTCTGTTGCATCACTCCCTTGGCCGCTTCTGCGGCTTACCTCCAGCTTCTACGGGCACGCACCTACAGTTCCCACTCCACAGGTGCGATTACACCAGCAGTGGAAAACCTTCAGCAAGCTTACAACTTCAAAACTTGATCCGTTAATCACCCGAAATCAACCCAAGGCCCCCGGGACCTCAACCAAACATACCAGCACGTCTTAAAACATCATGAGAACTTAGTCAAATCCAAAAATCACCTCAAATAACGTCAAAAACACGAATTCCATACCGGTTCAAGCCTAATGAACTTTGAAATTTCCAAATTCTACAAACGACATCGAAACCTATCAAACCACGTCTGATTGACCTCAAATTTTGCACACAAGTCACAAATGATACCACGAACCCAGTCCAACTTCTGGAATTCCAATCCGACCCCGATATCAAAAAGTCCACTCCTGGTCAAACTTCCCAAAAACTCAACTTTCGCCATTTCAAGCCTAATTCTACTACGGACCTCCAAATCACAATCCGGACATGCTCATAAGTCCAAAATCACCTAACGGAGCTAACGAAACCATCAAAATTCAAATTCGAGGTCATTTATACATAAGTCGACATCCGGTCGATTGTTCCAACTTAAGCTTTCAATTATGAGACTAAGTGTCGCAATTCACTCTGAAATCTCTCCGGGNAAGATAGTAAGTTCACATAACACAACAATTTGGGAATCGTAAGCACGTAGAGGCTTTTCATACAATTTGGCATAACAACCTTCATTTCGATCTTGACATGAAGTCATAACATTTCTAACACATATTCCACATTTTGCAAATATCCTCAAATGGCAAGATGACATGATAAAAACATTTAGAATAAATATTGAACATATATCCTTCGACACAACCACATTAGGAATAGCCAATTCAATAATGATCAAGGTCTTACTTCAATTACATGAACACCCTGGAATTCGATTCTAAGAAGAAGGGGGTTTATCCATACATACCTCAATCCTTCTCTTAATGATACTACAATGATATACTATAGTAAGAAACTTCAATCTACAATGCCAACATCCAATGGAACCAATATTAGTAACAAATTCCATAGTTTAGGCCATTTATGCATTTTATAAAACACCTAGTAGGCATGAATCTCTACATCTCTTACCCATAAAATTAGTTCATCCAATTACTACCATTTACAAATAATATATTCCACCATCCTTCATGAACAATCCATAACTCCCAACATCACATACATGACCATCCATCCACCCTCAACTAACAAAATTCCATCAAGTAATCACCTTTCAATCTCTACAATGGTTATGTATTTAAATTGGGAACTGATGGCTTTCACTCACCATACCATAAGTTCCAATACTTAATTCATACTCATATTCTCATAATATATCCATACATGTAAGTCTAAGGGTGTAGGATTACCTTCTGGAAGAAATCTTGCAAAACCCTTCTTTGAGTTCTTGAAGAAAGTTCTTTAAAATCTATGTATTCTATGGAGGATTGAGTTAGTTTTAGGGTGGAATTGATGGAATGAAACACAAATTAGTAGGGATTACTCACCTTGAAGATGGGGAGACTTGGAGGTCTTGAGAGAGTGGAGGAAAACCCCAAAGTTCGGTCAAGCAAAATGGGGTAATATGAACCCAGAATGAGTATATAGCATTTTGGTCGTCACAGGAAGCATGGGGCGCTACATGTGGCCCAATTTCCATAACCTCAAAAATTCCAGCGCCAGGGCTAGCGCCCCATGCTACCCTGCACTGGTGATGGGAAATCTTTTCTATTTCGCCCGAAAATAGGCATAACGCTTTCATACGATGTCCGAATTCGACGATGCTTTTTGCTATGGCTCCGTAATTTCAATACGAATCTAATGCTTCAATCCAAACTGAATTTGGAGCTCGTTTCCTAAATGTGATACCACATATACACGAAACAACGACGTCGTTGAAACACTTTTGATGTCAAAATAATGCGGTTCCACCCTATAGGTCTCCTTTGATACTCGAATACGTTGTTCTCGAATACCGTTGTCGCACTTTAAATCATTAGGAAATTTTAACGGGTCCTTACACTATTGTTCTTACAAAGCTCTTTAACAGAAGCCACTTCTTTAGTTCGCAGCTTTCGGACTTGACGATCTAGAATGGCCACCAGAACTTCTTCGTAGGATATATCTCATGTAACTTTAATAACTTCAAGAGGCATGATACGCAATGGATCACTTAAACACATGCCGATCATAGATACATGCAATACAGGATGCACTGCCTCTAATTTCGCGGGTAAGTCCAACTTATAAGCCACTTGACCGACCTTTCTTTATGATTCGATATGGTACGATATATCAGGGGATGAGTTTGCCTCTTTTACCAAACCTCATCAACTTTCATAGGTGACACCTTCAAGAACACCTAGTCTCATACAACAAACTCCAAATCTCGCCGCCGCTATCTGAGTAAAATTTTTGCAAGCTCTGAGCACTCAATAATCGATTTCGAATTGACTTCACCTTTTCCCCAGCTTGTTGCAGCAACTCAGGGCCTGATAACTTTGTTTCACCAACTTCTATCTGTCCTATAGGAGATATGCACGTTCGTCTGTCTAAGGCCTCATATGCTGCCACCGGAATGTTGTCATGATAGCTGTTGTTGTAAGAAAATTTGATGAGTGATATACGATCCTCCTAATCACTCTTGAAGTCCAGAACATTGGACCGTAACATGTCCTCGAGCGTTTGAATAGTGCGCTCGGCCTGGCCTTGATTCTTTTGAAAGGGGATGCTTCCTCTTATTTTCACCAAGGCTGGATCTTCAAATTGTCGCACCTTTACTTCGGCCACTAACAAGGACTCGACAGTATTCAAAACTGTGATTCCTCCGTTACTGGTGTCAAGCAACTGTACACTTATTCATCTCCAATTTCTGCTTTTCCAATTACCGTAGGATACCCATAGACATCCGACTTAATGTATCATCCACCATGTTTGCCTTCCTGAGGTGGTATAGAATATCAACATCATAGTCCTTTAAAACATCGAGTAACTTTCATTGCCTTTAATTCAACTATTTTTGCTTGAATATGCACTGAAAGCTCTTGCGATCGGTGGATATGTTAACATGACCTCCGTATAGATATTGACACCATATCTTCAGAGCAAAAATGACAGCTACTAGCTCCAAGTCACAGGTCAAATAATTTTGCTCATGTTTCCTCAGCTGCCTTGAATCATATGCATTCACTTTTCCGTATTGCATTAGTACGCTGCCTAAGACCACTATGTGGAATCACAATATATGACATACCCCTCGTGTCCCTCAGGAAGAGTTAATACTTGTGCTGAGGTTAACCTATCCTCTAACTCCTGGAAGCTCTTCTAACAACCATCAGTCCACCAAATGTTTGCTTCCTTATGCATCAATTTCGTCAAAGAAGTAGTTATGGATGAGAAATCCTCAACAAACCTCCAGTAGTAACCAGCCAAGCCAAGGCAGTTGCGTACCTTAGAATGGGTTGTAGGCCTTAGAAAATTCTTAACTGTTTTAGCCTTTTAACTATCAACGTATGTACCTTCACCGGACACTATGTGCCCAAGAAAGGCCACTGAGTTCAACTAGAACTCACACTTGGAAAATATGGGTACAAATTAATATCCCGAAGTATGCGTAAAACCATTCGCAAATGCTCTCTGTGCTCTGCCTATGTTCAAAAATATACAAGTATATTATCTGTGATCATGATCAAAAAAATATCCAAATACTTCTTGAACACTCGAGTCATCAAATCCACGAATGCCGCTGGTGCGTTGGTAAGGCCACTCGACATAATGAGACATTTGTAGTGGACATATCTGGTCCGAAAAGATGTCTTCGGAACATCTTCTTCCTTGATCCTTAGCTGATGATATCCAGATCTGAGATCGATCTTCGAAAAATACTTAGACACCTTGCAATTGGTCAAACAATATCATCGATCCTTGGAAGTGAATTCTTTCTCTTGATGGTCACCATATTTAGCTGTCGATAATCAATACACATCCTTAACGAACCATCATTCTTTCAAACAAATAACACTTAGGCTCCCCACGGGGAAGTGGTTGGTCGAATCAAGCCCTTATCAATACGTTCCTTCAACTAGTGTGTTAACCTTAAATGCTGCAGGAGCCATTTTGTATGGATGAATAGATATAAGCTAAATATCGAGTGGCACATCAATAGAAAACTCAATCCAGGAACACATCAGAAAATTCACTAACGACCAAAACCGATTAAAGGGTGGGATGCTTCGCCATCTTGTACCCATACCATATGATAGAAACTTCCTTTCGTGATCATCTTTAGGGCCCTAAGGTAAGCAATAAGCTTCCCTTATGGCTCTGCGACATTGCCATTCCATTCGATAACGGGCTCTCCCAGAAAGTTTAAGCAAAATACTTTACTCCAATAATCCACTATGGCTTAACAAGAGGCTAGCCAATCAATTCCCATAATGACATTAAATTTTACCATTTTAATTCAATCAAATCGGTCAAGGTAAGGTGATAATAAATCATCACATCGCAATCTCCATACACTCGCCTAAATATCACGGACACGCCCACTGGCGTGGAGACCTCAAACGGTTGTCGTAGCAATACATACTTTACTAGATTAACCAGCAACCTATGGATTAATATACAACAGGGTAGAACCTATCTACCAAAGCATAAACACTAATGAAAAGTGCAGATAATATACCTATGATCGCTTTTGGTGAAGTCTCTAAATTCTGACATCCTAACAACATATAGATGTTATTTTCTTATTGCCCACTTGGGTTGGACATGGGCATTCCACCTCTACCTCTATCCCTTCCCATAAGCAGTCGTATACCTTGCTCACGAGGATGTGTTGTCAATAAAGAGGCTTCTACCGACCCCGTAGGCGGTATCACGCCACCCAGATTTCTTACTAGGAAGAAGCGCATGATGTGACAAGGCTGCCTGGATGAGAAACACAAATTCGAGCCCTGGAAGAAATGCCCAAAATGACTCCTACAACATCGACTACAACGTTGCTTCAAGGGTCGCATCCTATTAGTATCCCCACTATTCTACAAAGTCTGCCATTGGAAATTCTGGCCCTGACCTAAATACGTAGTCCGTTCTCAAAATTTTCCATAAGACTGTTATTGAATGCTAGTCTCCAAGTTAGGTGACTACCGAAGCAATGGGGACCTAAACAGCCTTGAAATCCTCCTGTATCTCTCGTGGACCGGGTCATTTTAGATTGACCCTAGTCGTGATCTCGAGCAACTTGTTGTAGCCTTATGTGATCCTCTAAGTTATGTGCATAGTCCTGAATAGGAGCAATATCCGTAATCAGGTTCAAGGAAGCTGTAGTAACAACATAAAGAAACTCAATGAAAGTGGAATGTTAGTTTTGTTCAGCATCCTTGAATCTTCCACTAGCGTAACCACATATTTTTCTTTGGCCTTATTCTT
>AWOL01S0014751.1:19443-37335 GCA_000715115.1 Nicotiana otophora
TTTTTTAAAATTATCCGTTGGGCCCGGATAGGCCCGTTTAGGACCGCTTGAACCGGCCCACTTCTCAACCGGTCCCGGTCCCAAACGGTCCCAGTCTCGCTGGCCTCCCCTATAGGACCGACCCACTACCCAGCCCACCTCCCCACGGTCCCGGTCCTATCCGGTTAGGACCGTTTAGGCCCACCGCCCATTTGGGCTTGCGGTCCTAGGCCGGTCCCGGTCCTAACCGACCCACATGCCACCCTTAGATAAAATGCGTGTCTAAACACAATATCAACTTTCAAAAATTATTTTTCATCTCATTTTTAAAAACTATTTTTTCTCAAGTTTCAACCAAATCTATGTCCAATCGCTAGCTAAAAGATTTTATCATTCTTTTTCCGGCAAAGGTCCAAATATACCCTCGTACTATGAGAAAAAGTTTAAATATATCCTTCGTTATACTTTGGGTCCAAATATACCCCTGCCATAATACAATTGGTTCAAATATACCCCAATTCTCTTAAGTTTGTCCAAGATGAACATCTAATCTTACGTGACACTGATATTTAATAAGGTGGATGCCACATGGCATGCCACCTCAGTGCCCCTAATCCATATATAAAAGAAATTTTTTTTGAAATACAATATTTTTCATGGTAGCGGTAATAGTGGTGGAGGGAAAGGAAAGTTTAGTGGTGGAAAAAAAATAGAAGAGGGGTAAAATGGGTTAGGAGCGTTGAGGTGACAGGTCATGTGGCATCCACCTCATCAAATGTCAGTGCCACGTAGGATTGGATGTCCACTTTGGACAAACTTAACGAAAAATAGGTATATTTGAACCAATAGTATAACGACAGAGATATATTTAGAGTCAAGATATAACGAAATGTATATTTAAACCTTTACTAATAGTACATGGGTATATTTGACCATTTTCTCTTCTTGTCCTGCAGTACAATTGCCTAATCTCAGAAACCGTAATAAAGGGCAGCTTTACAATTATTAATTTGAGTACTTTTGGTGACAGTGTTAATGGAGCTGCTTCCACATTAATACAGAACTTTGATATGTTTAGAAGAAGCAGTTGGTATAGCAGTAAATTTAAGACGAAACTTAAATAATAGGGAAAGGTTTTGGGAAAACATAAAGAAGTAATAGGGAAAGGTTTTGGAAAAACGGATAGGCAAGAATACTATATCATTGCAATTTTCAGGCTTAGGTATGTAAGTTGCGATGGTATCAAGTCCATCTTGAAATGCCATGTGATATATCATTGGATCAGCAGCGTCTAACCTAAAATTGGGTAACAATTAAATTTGTATGCTATTTTAATGATATGTTGTTTAATTCAACCCGAATAATTAAGAATATCAAATAAACAAATTAGAGATGAAATAAACGTTCAAACCGATTGCTATATTATGGCCAAGCTTGAGCTTAGGCTGACCAATGACCTCACCCTCGGTTGGACCCTCAGTTCAAGCCCAGTCGTAAATGAAGAACAGATCAAATGAGCAAAAACTTTAACAATAGCTAAAAAGGCAGAGAATAAACTTGTATTGCTTTAATTTGCGAGTTACAATGTGTGTTATCAAAGAAAGACTTCCCCTTTATATAGTAGGAGGGTTTCATCCCTAGTACAAGTCTAAAAAAAGTAAAAATCTTCCTTTCCTGGTAATTACTGATCCATAATCAATATTGAGCGAGATCTGCGTTGTGATATCCGGTTGAGTGCGAGTATCACGACCCTCTATCTGTCATGCGTAACCGTTCACCGTGTCTCTCGAGGTCTTAGATCTCATTCTTGGCCCACGACGCGTCGCTTTGTCATACCCGATGACGGGCACATTGTTCACTCTTCATGAAGGGTCTCGTGCATCTGTGCTCTCCCTCCGTTTTCTCATCGGAAAATCGGGGTAGGCATTACCCCCGATTTTACCCATATACAGATAGTCCCCTCATTTTCCGAAGAATAGGTTTACCGAAACGATGGAAAGCGATAGATGAACCCCGATTACTTCTTTCGTACGTTACAACTGAGATGACGGGTCAATAAAACGTTCCATCAGTCGCGTCGTTCTGAATTCGGGCACGTGTCAGTCGCCCATTGACTGTCATCGAATGCGAAACGTCGCGCATTGATTGTTCTTCCTCTATAAAAGCTCCGATCCTTTTTCACTTCTTCCATTTTTATTCCAGAACTTACCCTCGAATTCCCTAATTGCTTTTAACTTCTCCAAATCTTCATACATTGCTCCTCAAACCTTCATACCTTCATCTTCAATCCTCATACATTCCCTTTGGATCTTTAACCTAGACCTTCATACCTTCATCCCATCTTCAAATATTCATATTCTTCCTTCAAACCTTCATATTTCCCCGATTACGATAGCAAAATTTTCCAAGTCAGTGCCTCAAAAAATTGCTCCTTCATCTTCCAAACCGGCCATAGATGCCGAGGTGGCTCAGGAGCCCCCCTTGACGAGCTTCGTACGTTACTCTATCGGAAATGATTTCAACATCGAGAAGGCCTCAAGTCAACAGGATCGAGGCAAGGGAGCATGTAGGTACATATGCTCTGTTATTGAGGAAACACTACCCACATTCCGGGCGGACTGTAACTGGGAGGGTAAGGAGGTGGTCGTCCCCGGGCCTAATGATGACATCACTACTCTTGTGGAGAAGTATTTAAGTGTTTGCACTTACCTCTTCACGCTTGCCCCGGTGGACCCCATAGTCCTTGCCTTCTGCAAAAGATACGAGGTGTGCCTTGGGAAAATCCACCTGTCCTTTTGGATGATCGTAATTCTTCTACGATACTTTGTGAACAACACAGAAGCGTTCGATTCACCCTCGACCATCTGCTTAGCCTATACAGTCCCCAAATCTTCCGAGGGGGGCTGATTAAGCTCGTTCGCTGAGCAAGCAAGGCTCTGTTCTCGAGCATCGATGAGGATCGAGACTAAGGCTGGTAGGGGAGGTTCGTTCGGGTAAAAATCGAAGACCTCATATCTGCCAAATTCCTGCCGTTCCCCTAGAAGTGGAACGCACCCCGTAAGTTTTTTCCTTCACGAGTATTTGTCATTTCCCTTTATTCTTTTTCTCATTGCTTGTGTTTGTCACCGTGCAGCTGTTGCCAAGTTCCCAATGTAGTTCCTCGTTTCAAGAAGTGGATCGAGGGGATTTGCAAACAGATGCCCTACTCCGAGCGCGCATGGCGCAAGATTTTGAGGGGCAAATGGGAGGCCCGTTCCCATGGTGAGGGTCTTCCTGGAATAATTTCCTTCGTACTTTTAGCTTACAAATTGCTAAGTTTTCTTTTTTCTTACAGGTTTGCCTAAGACCACGAAACGCAGGCCGTTAGATGAGGACAAGGATCCGTCCTCACTTGTCGAACCCTCCGCTTCGGTACAGCCCAGGGCTGCCGCAAAGGAGGAGAAAAAGAAGAATAAAAGAAAGTCCTCGGGTTCCCCAAGTGCCGAGGCGAAAAAGAAGAAGGTGACCATCCGGGTACGGAAAACCAAAAAGAGCACCGAGTCCAGGGTACCGGACTCTGATTCCCTATACCGGCTCAGGGATTATCCCTAGGGGGATGACCTTTTTATTGCTCATGGGTCGACCCTTAGTAAGGGGGAGCATGTAGCAATCGGTAAAGATGACCATGAGGTCGATCCTCCTCTAGCTGGGGAACCAAAGGGCCGCGGCCTCTCGGGAAGCCGCTCTTGTCCCGAAGGAGGTAGCTGGTGTCATCGACATCGTGGAGACGTCGTCCTATACTTAGTCCATGCTCGAAGAGGCTCAAGCGGGCAAAGATAAATCAAACGAGATGGCGCAGGGCCCAGACGATGCCCTCAACACGTTCTTCGATGGCATGGATATGGTCGTACATGGAGGACTTATCTGAGCTTGGTCACCATGAGGTCCCGAAAAAGGATGTGCCATCAGGAACGGGCGAGCCGAGTTCAAGCCCAAAATTAGTGAAGCAATTTCCTGCTCCGAGTGTGGACTCCGAGCGCAAGAGAACGGTCGTTATTACAATCTCGGTGGACGCCTGAGTCCTGTCTGCTCCGGTGTGCGTAGCCAACTACCTTCGATGCCTAGTGACTGAGGAGGACCAGGTAAAGATGAATGAAGTGGGCACGTCGAGCCTCTTCAATGAGGCGCAATAGGCGCTAAACCGGGTAAGGCGCCTGCCCTTTGTACCCCTTTATGAATCTTACTTTGTTTTTAATGTGCTCTAATAAATTCATCATTTTTTCAGGCTTCAATTCTTCATCATGAAAGCTTCCTCCAATCCCGCTTGGAGATCATCCATCTCGAGTTCGAGCTCAAAGAGTAACTCCGAAAGAAGGACATGTACAAGGCTCTTAGTGAGCAGCAAGAAGAAGCCCTCGACCTTGAAGAGGGAACATGCCGACCTGATTAAGAAGGTAAAGATCTCTGAGGCTAAAAGTAAGAAGCTAGTAGTGGTGACTAACAACACAACTGCGCAAGTCCAAGAGAAGATAGACCTGATTGACCAGCTTCGAGCTGAGATGAATGAGGTCAAGGCCATGACCGAGGCATGGAAGGGCAGGATGGACCTGCTGGCTTCGGACAAAGAAGCTGCAAAAGCGGAGCTGGCATCGGCCGAGAACCAACTCCAGGTGGCAAAGGACAAAGCCGATAAGTGGTCTCGCTAAATGATGATCTTCGGGCACAACAGAGCTCGACCGTCGTGGAACGGGATCCCCTCGGACAAGAATATGTCGCACTGAGGTCTAAATTGGATGCAATCTCTTCTGACATCGAGGAAATGTTGGCCCAGTACAAGGCTGATATGGTGGTAGCCGAGGCCCGCTTAAAGACGAAGACCGAGTCCGTAAAACGGCTATCCCGGAGAGAGACCCTCGAGGAGATCCATGCTTGAGGTTTTGACCTGTCGGCCGAGATTGAAGAAGCCAAGAGACTTGAGGACGAAGCAAAGGAACTCTACGAGCCGGAGGGTCCAGAAGGCTCCGCGGGTTCCGACGACTCTGGTGATGAATCGAGCCCCGGTGAAGACTAGGCATAAATGCCTTAGTGCTTTTTTAGTTTTTATTTGTGTATTTTCTTTTTTGTTTATTTTGAGGTCGTTATATCGTGCCTTTATAAATATGTTTTGAAATATATAAAATTTCTCCTTTTTGGGTAATATCGTATCTTTACTTTCCAATATCTATTTGCAATTTTTTATTTGTGTATCATTTTTAATGCCTTAGCATAAAATCAAATGTAGTACAGAGTATCCGTTCTTCGGAGGCCCATATGATTTCGATGGCGACTCCGAATTACTTGTAGCTTTGAGTCTTCGATAAAACCGAAGTCCTTTAATATGCTTAAGTATCTTAGACGATGTCTTTGCCGAGAGTAACCTTTTTATATGTTTCGATTTTTTGTAAGGGTCTTAGTTTTTGGTTACGGAATTCGGACATCTCCGAGTCGTTTTTAGGGTGGCCGTAGCCTTTCATATTCGGGCACTACCTAATAGGCTTGGTGCCTCCGGGATTCGGTAGCCTGGGTCGTTCGAATTTTTATCGGACGATAGTCCCCGAGTAGGGGTATCCCGTGGGCTTTAGGATCCAGGATCAAAGAAGTAAGATGTGCAGTAATAAAGTGTAAGGGAAATAGAAATTTCTTTCATTACTTAATATGTAAGGTACACGATCGGAGGCGTATAAACCTTGTGCCGTGGCTAGAGTGGACTACGTGGGCACAATTCACATGACCGTTTAACCCTTACAATGAATCCTAACCACCAAGCCTTAGCTTTTGGCACATAAAATTTTCTTTTCCTTTGCTAAAAATATTTTCCTTTGCCAAAGATCTTAATCTAGGGGTAATGGCCCCATGTATCCGAGCCCTCACTTGTTGATCTGATGTAAACGATCATCGATTCTGATTTAAGTCCGGTTTTCAAATCTAAGGTAGCACATTTTACTGTTGCCTCTTTAAAAACCTTGCAGAAAAAACCACTTCGGGACAAAACCAGTTCAAGGGAAAAAGATTGCAACATGTGCTTTTAGACCTAATTGCCACATCTGCCCTTGGCCGAGTACCTGCATACGTTAGTCCGTAATATAACAAAGTTAAAAAGGAATTAAGTTTGCACCTTAGTAGTAGTACCGCTTTAAGTGTGGCACGTTCAAGTTGTTTGGTAGTTGAACACCGTTTCTCGCTTCGAGTTTGTATGAGCCTTTGCCGGTTATTCCAACAACTCGATATGGTCCTTCCCAATTCGGGCTCAGTTTCCCTTTGTTTGGGTTATTGGTGTGTAATGTTACCTTTCTCAATACCAAGTTCTCGACTTGAAAGTGTCGGAGACCGGCTCTTCGGTGGTAATACCTTTCTATTCACTACTTCTAGGCATCCAACCGGACCATGGCGGGCTCTTGCCTTTCATCCAATAGTTCTAGGCTCGTGATCATGGCCTTGCCATTTGACTCTTCGGTAGCATACTGGAACCTGAGGCTCGGTTCCCCCACATCGACATGTATTAAGGCTTCGACTCCGTAGACCAAAGAAAATGGGGTGGCTCCGGTGCTTGACTTCGAAGTCGTACGGTATGCCCACAGGACTTCGGCCAAGATTTCCTTCCATTTTCCTTTCGAGCCGGTCAACCTCTTTTTCAGGTTCTGGAGTATAGTTTTGTTTCTTGATTCTGCCTGCCCGTTCTCACTAGGGTGATAAGGTGTTGATAATATCTTCTTGATCTTGTGATCTTCGAAAAACTTACTCACCTTGCTGCCGACGAATTATTTTCCGTTGTCACAAACAATCTCGGCTGGTATCCCGTATCGGCATATTATATGATCCCAGATGAAGTCAATGACTTCTTTCTCTCGAACATTCTCGAATGCCTGGGCCTCGACCCATTTGAAAAAATAATCATTCATGAACAGTATGAACTGATCTTTATGGGGTGCCGGTGGCAGGGGATCGACGATGTCCATTCCCCACTTCATAAATGGCTTCAGAGACAGGACCAAGTGTAGCATTTCTCTTTGTTGATGGATCATCGGGACGTGTCTTTGGCACTGATAGATATAAATTATTCATGTAATTTTATATGTAAAAAATAATTTTTTAAAATAAAATATGAATAATAATATCCTATCCTCGCATATTTTCTATCAAATCTTGTAGGAAAAAGAAATTATGAAAAAGAAGGAAAGAAGCTAAAAGACAAGGGAATGAAGCAAAGCCACCGTTGCACACATCATCTTTATATTCGCAAATGTGGAATATACATATGGGCTTATGTAAAGAGACAATTAGAGATGAAAATGAGTATAGTTGCATATGTGAAATCTATATACGCAAGGTCACATTCGCATACATGGACTCTACATTTGCAAGGCTAACCTATGAAGTCATGAATGGAAGCAAAAGAGTCATAGATGCATGCGTGGAATCTATATTTGCAAAGGTCACATTCGCATACATGGACTCTACATTTGCAAGGCTAACCTATGAAGTCATGAATGGAAGCAAAAGAGTCATAGATGCATGCGTGGAATCTATATTTGCAAAGGTCACATTCGCATACATGGACTCTACATTTGCAAGGCTAACCTATGAAGTCATGAATGGAAGCAAAAGAGTCATAGATGCATGCGTGGAATCTATATTTGCAAAGGTCACATTCGCATACATGGACTCTACATTTGCAAGGCTAACCTATGAAGTCATGAATGGAAGCAAAAGAGTCATAGATGCATGCGTGGAATCTATATTTGCAAAGGTCACATTCGCATACATGGACTCTACATTTGCAAGGCTAACCTATGAAGTCATGAATGGAAGCAAAAGAGTCATAGATGCATGCGTGGAATCTATATTTGCAAAGGTCACATTCGCATACATGGAATCTACATTTGCAAGACTAACTCATGAAGTCAAGAGTGAGGCACAAGTGCCATAGTTGCATATATAGAATCTAAGTACACAAAGGTCACTTTGCATACATGGATTTTACATTCGCAAAAGTGAAACATGTCCAAAAGCTACTCATACTTTCCTATAAATAGCAAACTCTCTTTGTATAAGGATATCCAATCTTTGTAAGACAACAACTAATCTTGGTCTTTCTTTCTTTTCTTATAGTAAAAACATTTCTAGTCTTCTAAATATCCTTTTTAGCTTTTCTTACTCCATAATGGAATAATTTCTTTTTGTTGGGATAGTTGATGAAGCTTGATATATTTTATAATACTATTTTAGTTTTTATATATTCTTGGCATGAAACTCTTTATTTACATTTCATATTGTGCTGAAATAATGATTTTAATTATTCTATCATCATATCTATATATCTTATATCTAAGTTATTCATATATTAATTTTGTAATTCTCGCGGAGCAAAATTAATATATAATAACTGATGAATAATATAGTAGTGTGAAAGTAATTTTTAGTAAACTATTATTTCAAGTCAGTAATCTTGCTTGCCTCAGTTTTAATTCTCACGGAGGAATTATTGTAAGCAAGATTATTGATCCTTAGTAAAAATATCCTCACGAAGTTTTTATTTTCTTTTATCACAATTCAAGCAAGAAAAATATTTCAGTTTAAACGTCACTAGTCTTAAATTGATTAATTAATATAATTCTCACGGAGTGTTATTAATTGATTATTTCTTAGTAAGCAAAATATAATTGTATTAGAAATAAATAATTATTCGTTAGAGAAATAAATATAGAAATTGAGAATTTATTATAGTAATATTATCAAGTGAATTCAATGATTCCCAATTCTTTTTAATTATAAATCTTCCAAAAGTTATTTGTTTTGTTTAAGTAATTAACGAGTTTTAAACCTCACTTCCTTTTCATCAATTTGATTCTCTCAAATAGTAGTTAAAATATTACAAGTCTGTAGCATAGATTATCCAGCCTCTGTGGACGATATCTTAAACTATATTAGAATTTGACAGAGTACGAGCAGGAAATTCCATTACACATTGGCCTCGTCAAATTTTTGACGCCGTTACCGGGGATTAGCATACATCTACTTCAGATTAAATATTTTGTTACTAATTTGAGAATTTATTATTATTATTATTATTATTATTATTATTATTATTTCGGTCGGTATTTTCACTATCTACTATTAAGTACTTCCTACTACTTCCATCATTAGTTTTCCTTTAGTATATTTAGTATAATATTACTAGTACTTTTATCTACAAACACTATTCTAAATTTATCTCTAATTACTATTATTTACTAGTACTAGCTTTACTTATACTTAATATATATTATCGTACTTTTTTATTCTCTAACTATTTTTATTATCTTTGAAAATTTCTTTAGTTATTTTATTAACTACTAGTACTGCTTTAGAAACTATTGTTAATTTATTTTTTGTTTTTTTTTCTCTTTAAAATTTTAAGTAGTTTATGACCCGCTCTTCTATAAAAAAGTTGGCTAGTTACGATCCAGAAATTGAAAAATCTCATCGATTATGCAGGAAAGGACAAATATCATCTTCTCAAAGCATAGATCATGAAGTAGTGGAGAATCAGGAAGTAGAAGACATTCAACCACCAATCCATGTGGAGGATCAGTTTGATGAAGTAACACCAAGGCCAGCAAACAGAATCCTAAGGGATTATTCTAGACCTGACCGCTTCGACTGTGAATCTAGTGTCATAAAACCTCCAGTGGCAGCCAACAACTTTAAAATCAGGACTGGCCTGATTCAAATGATTCAACAGTCTTGCATCTTTACTGGAGACACAAGTGAAGATCCACATAGTCATTTAATTGACTTTCTGGAACTTGTTGAAACAGCTAAGTATAATGGAGTACCTCCTGAAGCTATCAAGTTAAGGCTATTTTCTTTTTCTTTAAAAGGAGATGCCAAGACTTGGTTGCGAAGTTTGCCACAAGGTTCCATTACCACATGGGACCAGATGACCTAAAAAATTTTAAATAAATATTTTTCCCCTGCTAAAACCACCAAGTTAAGACATGAAATATCTAATTTCTTGCAGACTAACACTGAGTCAGTTTATCAAGCTTGGGAAAGATTAATAGCAATGTTAAGAAAATGTCCACACCATGATATTCCTGATTACATGCAATTGTATATTTTTTATCACGAGTTAAAACCCTCTTCTAGAAATGTGATTGATGCAGTTGCAAGAGGTTCTGTAATGAGAAAAATTACGGAGGAAGCATTGCAATTGTTGAACGAGATTTCTGAGAATGCCATCCAATGGCCATTTGAGTGTGTAATCATCAAGAAGGCTATTACGGTAAATCAAGTTTATGCTTTAATGGAACAATTTGTTTCTTTGGCACAAAATTTTGAATCCTTTTAGGTGAATACACAACAACCAAGCCAATCTGAGGCTTGTGACATGTGTGGAGGAAACCATCTGAACCATGAATGTCAAGCAAACAATCATAATGACGAACAAGTCCATTCTGTCGGTTATAAACCATACCCTTTTGGGAGTCCAATGGCACAAAAGCATCCAGGATTTCAATGGAGCAATCCAAATGGTGCAGAGAACTCTCAAAGCTTCCAGAAGAAACAAGTACAAGGTTCGTCGGGATACCAGAATCAGAACCGTGGGCAACCAAACTATAGACCTTATCAACAAGCAGGGCCATATCAGCAAAGGCCTCAACAAGTTTATTCAAGTCTTGATGGCCTTTTGTATAAGTACATTAAGGTCACTGATGAAAAGATGGAAAGCCAGGGTTCAGCCCTCAAAAATCTGGAAATGCAATTAAACCAATTGGCAACTCTTGTGTCAGAAAAGATTCAAAGTCCATTGCCAAGCAATACAGAGAAAAATCCAAAGGAGCACCTTAAGGCCATCGCCTTACGGTCAGGTAAGGAGCTTGATGAACCATATGCAGACCAGTCAGAACAACAGGTAAACAAGGGTAAGAATGTTGAAATACCCTCTGAACTATCTGAAGAGAAAGAAGACAAGAAAAAAGAAGAAAACAATATTGAAAAATTGACTCCTTTCCCTGTGACAATTCCTTTTCCACAAAAGCTGAAAAGAGAAAAGCTTGATTATCAATTTTCAAAATTTTTGGAGATTTTTAAATAAATTCACATTAATATTCCTTTCACTGATGCTTTGTTGCAAATGCCTTCTTATGCCAAATTCCTAAAAGAAATTTTGTCAAGTAAAAGGAAATTGGAAGAAGTTTCTCTGGTGATGATTACTGAAAAATGTAGTGCTATACTTCAAAATAAGCTACCACAAAACTTGGCGATCCAGGTAGATTTACAATTCCATGCACTTTGGGAGGAGTATATTTTGAAAAAAGTACTTTGTGATTATAGAGCTTCAATTAACTTGATGCCATTTTCTATCTTTAGTAAATTAAATCTTGGTGAAATGAAAGACATAGGTGTTTCTCTTCAGTTTGCAGATCAAAGTACTAAGAAACCTAAGGGAATAATTGAAAATGTGCTCGTAAGAGTAGATAAGTTTGTTTTCCCTGTAGATTTTATAGTACTTGAAATGAGGAATGCCCCGATAAACCAATTATTTTGGGTAGACCATTTCTTGCCACAGGTAGAGCAATCATATATGACCATCAAGGACAATTAATTTTGAGAGTTGATGAAGAAAGAGTCATTTTTGATATACAAAAGATATTAAGATTTTTAGGAGATGAGACATCATCTTCGTGTTTTTTAATTGACATGCTTAATTATCTTACAGATGAATTCAAAGATGATCAATTGATTCCAGACTCAATGGAAAGATGTTTGGCCAAATCTGGCACCATACAAGATGATGATCCTATCATCAGAAGAGAAGCTGAAATACTAGAAAAAGATTCTGAAGAGGAGGAGATGCAACCAGAACAAGTTCAACCAAAAATTGAACTCAAAGTTCTCCCATCTCATTTAAAATATTTTTATCTTGAGGAAGAATTATTTCCAATAATTATTTCATCTTCTCTTATTGCAGGACAAGAAGAAAAACTGATTGAAGTGTTGAAAGCATACAAATGAGCCTTGGGATGGACTATAGAAGATATCAAAGGGATTAATCTAGTTGTTTGTACACAAAAAATTCTCATGGAGGATAGCTACATGCCAATAGTCCAGGCCCAAAGGAGATTGAATCCAGCAATGTAGGAAGTAGTAAAAAAGGAGATCATAAAGCTTTTAGCGGCAGGTATTATTTATCCCATTTCAGACATCCCTTGGGCAAGCCCTGTTCAGGTAGTACCAAAGAAAGGAGGTATGAAGGTAATAAATTTATACCTACCAGAACTGTCATAGGATGGAGAGTCTGTATTGATTATAGACGTCTCAATGATGCCACTAGAAAAGATCATTTTTTTTTACCATTTATTGATCAAATGTTAGAAAGAATTACATGATATGGTTTTTACTGTTTTCTTGATGGCTATTCAGGGTATAACCAAATATCAATTGCACCTGAAGATCAGGACAAAACAACTTTCACATGTCCTCATGGAACATATGCCTATAGGAGAATGCCATTTAGTCTATGCAACGCCCCTGCTACATTTCAGCGTTGCATGTCAGTAATTTTTTCTGACATGACTGAAAAATTTCTTGAAATATTTATGGATGATTTTACACTCTTTGGCAAAACATTTGAGGATTGTCTTCACCACTTGACCTTAGTTCTTAAGAGATGTGAAGAGACAAACTTGATTCTTAATTGGAAAAATATCATTTTATGGTTACTGAGGGAATTGTTTTAGGACATAAAATCACTGCTAAAGGGATAGAAGTTGATAAGGCTAAAATTGATCTTATAGCAAGATTATCCCCTCCCACAACTGTTAAAATTATTAGAAGTTTTCTAGGTCATGTAGGTTTTTATAGACAGTTCATAAAAGGCTTTTCAAAGATTTCAAAACCATTGACTAACCTTTTGATGAAAGATATTAAGTTTGATTTTTCAGGTGATTGTTTGAAAGCATTTGAGACCCTAAAGGAAAAGTTATCAACCGCCCCTGTAGTTGTGTCCCCAGACTGGAATCAACCTTTTGAGGTCATGCGTGATGCTAGTGATACAACAGTTGGAGCTGTTTTAGGCCAGAGAAAGGATAAGATCTTTCATCCTATTTACTATGCTAGTAGAATAATGAATGAGGCTCAACTAAATTATGCCACAACAAAAAAAGAGTTACTAGCAGTAGTATTTTCTTTTGATAAGTTTCGATCTTACTTGATAGAAACCGAGGTCACTGTTTTTACTGATCATGCGGCTTTAAAATACCTCTTAGCAAAGAAAGATGCTCGACCTAGATTGTTAAGATGGATTTTACTTCTACAATAATTCGACCTTGAGATAAAAGACAAAAAAGGAACAGAAAATCATGTAGCTGACCATTTGTCTAGATTAGAAAATCCCCCCCTTGAGTTTAGCGAAATAAAGGAAGAATTTCCTGATGAATACATTTTTTCAGTTAACTCAATTGTGACTCAACCACCATGGTTTGCAGATATTGCAAACTACTTGGTTGGAAAGTGGACACCCCAAGATCTCTCTTACCAACAAAGAAAAAAGCTTATATCTGATGCAAAGTATTATTTGTGGAATGAACCTTACTTATTTAAAAATTGTGCAGATAATATCATTAGAAGATGTGTGCCTGAAGAAGAGATGAACCAAATTTTATATCACTGTCATGATGGAGCAATTGGAGGTCATTATGCAGCAAATTGAACAGCTTTTAAAGTTTTGGAAGCTGGATTTTTCTGGCCGACTCTCTTTAAAGATGCCCGAGCATATGTTGCACAATGTGATAGGTGTCAGAGAATAGGTAACATCACTAATAGAGATGAGATGCCATTGCAATCAATACATGTATGTGAAATATTTGATGTTTGGGGAATAGATTTTATGGGTCTTTTTCATTCCTCTCATTCTTTTGAATATATCCTTGTGGCTGCGGATTATGTGTCAAGATGGGTTGAAGCCATCCCCACAAGGAAAAATAATTCTCGAACTATGTGCAATTTTTTCAAAAAAAATATTTTTACCAGATTTGGGACACCACGAGTCATCATTAGTGACTAAGGGACTCATTTTATGAATAGACAATTTTCTGCTTTGCTGACAAAATATGGTGTGACTCATAAAACAGGAACACCATATCATGCTCAACTCAAGGGCAAGTTAAGGTTTCCAACCGTGAGTTAAAAAGAATTCTTGAAAAATCGGTTGGAATCTCAAGAAAAGACTGGGCTTTAAAATTAGATGATGCATTATGGGCATACCGAATGGCGTTCAAAACGCCAATTGGAACATCCCCATATAGATTAGTTTTTGGAAAAGCTTGTCATTTGCCAGTTGAATTAGAACACAAAGCTTTTTGGGCACTAAAAGCATTAAACTTTGAATTAGCCTCTGCTGGTAAAACTAGATTTTTTCAGGTTAATAAGTTGGAAGAAATGAGATTGGAAGCCTATGAAAATGCAAAACGTTTTAAGGAAAAAACAAAAAAATTGGCATGATAAATCAAGTGCTTCTCTACAATAGTCGACTCAGGCTATTTCCAGAAAAATTAAAATCAAGGTGGACAGGTCCTTACAATGTAACAAATGTTACTCCATATGGAGCAATTGAAATCCGACAGAACAATGGAGATGACAAGTTTAAGGTAAATGGTCAAAGACTAAAATTGTACTTTGGAGGACATTTTGAGCAACATTCATCGGTCACTTTGATAGACTGATGAATTTCACAGGTAATAAGTCGAGCTGACGATGTTAAACTCAGAACTATAGTGACATACTCGTAGCCATTGAGTGTGAAGCAATGAAGCCTTATAAGTCCAACATAGGTTTGATAATTAAATGCTTAACTAATTAATCTGGTCAATATCTAGGTTACTGTACAACCGGAGCATCTCATGAAGGCCTCTACAAAAACAGAGTCACCTGCACAAGAGCAACTCCATGGTGATCGATTGTCACGACCCAAAATCCCACTAGTCGTGATGGCACCTAACCCATCCCGTTAGGTAAGTCAATTTTTAACTATCCAATTCCAATGAAATTAATTAAAAGAAAATATCTAAAACTAATACATCTCCCCAAGAACTGGTAGTACAAATCATGAGCTTCTAATAATAGAGTATACAAAGCTAAAATGAAATAATACATAGTCTGTTTGAATAATACATAAACAAAGCTTTTATAAATCTAAGGCTACCCTGAACAAGAGGCAGCTACCACAGGAACGCAGGTACATCTTTAGATCTCGCAACCATCGAGCACAGTAACAACGACAACCAATATCCGCACGCAATGTGCAGAAGTGTAGTATCAGTACAACCGACCCCATGTATTGAGTAAGTAACAAACCTAGCCATAGGTTAAAAGTAGTGACGAGCTTCTACTAAGGTCAGAGTCCAACTTCTATAACCAATAATAGTTCATAACAATATTAAACAAGTAATACTAGAAATAAGTCAAGAATAAAGGCTCAGCTAAATCATGACTTCTGAAAATAGTTCTGCCTTTCAAGTACATCAATGAAAACCCGAATCGTATACCGAAGATTACCAAATATGAATAAGTTTGAAAACATTAATTTTTCCAAAATCCTTTCAATGATAAATAAAATATCTCATTTTCTTTCCCAGATAACCAGTATAAAACAAATGCATCACTATGCCCATCTGTCAACATGTGAGAGAAATCATGAATAATGTGATACCGTACAACATGAGAAAAACACATCTCTATGCATATATGTCACGTGTGCATGTCAATACAATGTATCTCAGAGATTGCACTTATGTACTCGCACTCTTAGAGTACTCAATGTAACGACCCAGCCGGTCGTTTCGAGATTTATAGCCCTATTTTTCTTATTTCTACTTCTTTTTATGTTATTCAGCTATATTATGTTATATCGGGTTAGTTGGTTCGAGACCGGAGTGGTTTCAGAGTTAATTGAGATACTTAGTCTCTTAAGTACAAACTTACGTTGGAAAAGTTAACCGGATATTGACCTATATGTAAATGATCTTGGATTTGAATTTTGATGGTTCCGTTAGCTCCGTTAGGTGATTTTGGACTGAGGAGTGCGTCCGGAATATGATTTGGAGGTCCGTGGTAGAATTAGGCTTGAATTGGCAAAATTGGAAATTTGGCGATTTCGGTCGGCCGTGGAAAATTTGATATCGGGGTCGGAATGGAATTCCGGAAGTTGGAGTAAGTTTGTAGTGTCATTTTTGACGTGTGTGCAAAATTTGAGGTCATTCGGACATGGTTTGGTTGGTTTCGGCATCGGTTGGCGAGTTTGAAAATTTAGAAGTTCTTAGGCTTGAATCCGAGGGTAATTTGGTGTTTGGGTGTTGTTTTGAGTGATTCGAAGGTTAGACTAAGTTTGTATGTTGATATATGACTTGTTGGTATTTTTGGTTGAGGTCCCGAGGGCCTCGGGTTGATTCCGGGTGGTTAACGAATTTTGTCGAAGTTGGAATTTGCAGTTGGAGCTGTTGCTTCTGCTATTTCCACACATGCGGAAGGAAGAGTCGCAGGTGCGAGGCCGCTGATGCGTGTGGGGAGTGCGCAGGTGCGGGCGATGCTGGGCTAGGCAAGATGCGCAGGTGCGTATTAGAGGTCGCATCTGCGAGCCCGCAGGTGCGAAACCTGGGGCGCAGATGCAGAAAAGGGAAATGCTGGGCAGGCTTCGCAGAAGCGGAGGAAACATGCACGTGTGCCTTCGCAGGTGCGATGGGTTTGCTGCAGATGTGGAGTCTGGGCACGTAAGTGAGTTGCGCAGGTGCGGCTCCTTAGACCGCAGGTGCGGTCGCACGGGTGCGAGTAAATGGACGCAGATGCGAGAAGCCTGGGCTAAGGCCGCATATTGCACACTTCGCGAATTTTGGTGCATTCTTCACCATTTCTATTCGGTTTTGGAGCTTTTGGGAGAGATTTGAAGAGGGAATCAAGGGTACTTCATTGAGGTAAGTTACTTGAGCCCTAATACTTGTATATATGGTAATTTTCTATTGTTAAATCATTGTAATTGGTGAAAATGAGGGGTTAGGGCTTGGAATTTTTGGAGAGTAATTTAAGGATTTGAAGGACCAAACGATGTCGGATTTTGATGAATTTGGTATGGTTAGACTCGTGAGTGAATGAGCTTTCTAGTTTTGTAAATTTTGTCAGATTTTGAGACGTGGGCCCGGGGGCCGAGTTTGAGCCAATTTCGGGTTTTGGTCTAATTTTGTAGCTTTTCTTGTGGAATTCATTCCATTAATGCGTATTGATGGTATTGTACTGATTGTGAATAGATTCGGTGCATTTAGAGGCCGATTCCAGAGGCAAGAGCATTGCGGGGTGGAGATTTGATCGGTTCGAGGTAAGTAACGATTGTAAATCTAGCCCTGAGGGTACGAAACCCCGAATTTTGTATCATTCTACTATTTTTAGTGATGCACATGCTAGGTGACGCGCGTTTCGGCATGCACTGTTGGGGATTGTGACTTGGTTCATCCCGTAGCAACTGTAAAGTTGCATATTTTGTTGAAACTATATGATACTTATATGTTTTAGAAAGAGTTTCTATAAATTGGGCTGAATGCCATGTTCGGGACTTGCGCTAGTGTTGTTTGGACCCTTAGGGGCTTTTTCTTACTATCCTCTCATTGTTTTCGATTGAAAATCCATACTCAGTCATGTTTATACTTGTTTAACGCATAACTCAGATTTATGACTCTATTTTGATGCAAATAAATGTTTTGGGCCGAATGCCCTATTTTACTGAAATGCCCGAGTGGCTTGAGAGGTTTATGACTGAGTGAGGCCGAGGGCCTGATTTGTGAGGATGAGTGTGGATCGGGGCTGCCCGCCTGCAGCATACTTTATTATTATCGCACGTGAGTTGTCCGTGCAGATTATAGCGCTTGG
>AWOL01S0014755.1:0-14314 GCA_000715115.1 Nicotiana otophora
ATACTTACTAGGTACCGACCGTGGTGTACTCATACTACACTTCTACACATTTTTGTGCAGAGCTAGGTATTGGAGACATCGGACTTGAGAAGAGTTAAAGAGGGATCGTAAGGATTCAAGGTAGAGATGCTTGGTCGTCGCAGTCCCTTAGAGTCTTTTCATTTCATTGTACTGTTAATTTCAATCAAACAGTATTGTATATTCGGTCCTTGTGATCATTCCATGTATTCAGTTAGAGTTCGTGATTCAGTACTACCAGTCTTGGGAGATTGTACATTCATATTTGTTCCGCTATTAGTTTTGGTTACTTATTTAATTTTTTTAAAAAATAGCTCCAAAAAAGTAATTGAAATCGGATTACCTAGTCTTAGAGACTAGGTGTCATCACGACGCCTGTGGTGGAATGTTTGGGCTGCGACAACCATAGCAAATATATCAACGGGCTGGGCTTCCCTCTCTAGAGCGCTCTCTACCCGCCTGTCCTCCACCCCTAACCGGTTGTGTACGTTGTGTAGTAACTGCATTGGGGCCTATAGTCTGGGACAATATCTCATGATGTACCTAGTATCACCATACTCATAGCAACCCCTCTGCGGTCGCGGTTGCTCGTACTTAGCTGTACCGGGTAACTGGAATAACCACTGTAAGAATCTTGTGTTGCTGGTGCACTATAAGAACTTACTGGGGCACCCCGAGTAATCTGATGTGCGGACTGAGCTGGCTGACTGCTCGAACCTCCGCTATAATGGGTCATAGCTGAAGAGTAAAATCCACTGAACCCTCCAGAGCGTCGAGACCTTTTGGCCTCCTTAGACTCCCTTTCCTCACCTAAAACACCCTCAATCCTCCTCGCAATCTCCACTACTTGCTGAAATGGAGTATCAGTTTGCAACTCTCGAGCCATACATATTTTAAGATCATAATCGAGCCCCTCAATGAATTTGCGGACCCGTTCTCTGACGGTAGGAACCAAAGTAGGTGCATGACGAGCTAACTCACCGAACCTGATGGCATATTTTGACACTGTCTTGGTGCCCTAACGCAGCCATTCAAACTCCGTGCGCCATGTATCTCGAAGGGTTTGGGGAACAAATTCCTTCAAAAACATCTCTGAAAACTGAGTCCAAGTTGGTGGTATTGCATCGGCTGGTCTACCTTCTTCATAGATTTGCCACCACTGATACACTGCGCCTAAAAGTTGAAATGTAGTAAAGGAAACTCCGCTGACTTCCACAATACCCATAGTGCAGAGAATACAGTGACACTTTTCTAGAAATCCTTGAGCATCCTCTGTAGATGCGTCACTAAAAGTAGGTGGGTCATACCTCTTAAACCTCTCAAGTCTCTTTTGTTTTTTTCTGATGCCTCTGGCCTGACCTCAGGCTGAACCGGAATAACGGATTGTACTGGTACTATACCCGGAACTTGACCAATATGAACCTGCTGCTCTGGAGTACGGGCTGTAGGAGTCTGAGCTACTCCTCCAGTCTGTGAAATATTTGGTGAAATAGAGATCAATCCCGCCTGAGTTAATGTACCAAACATGTTCCCGGGGGTAACAACAGGTGCTTCTGGTACCTGTCCCCCAACTGGAGCTACTAGCGGCTCCTCAACTACTACTCTGATAGGTGCTCCAGCCGCGGCACTTGCCCTTCCTCGGCCTCTACCTCGACCTCTACCTCGTCCCCGTCCTCTTGCAGCCCTAGCAGTATGTGTGGATTCCTGTTTAGATAACCCGATAGCACGTGTCCTCACCATCTGTGAGAGAATAGAGATACAAAGGCTCAAATTCCACAATCAACAAATCCGCACGACATGATGAAAGAAGTAGAAATTTCCTAATAGTTTTGTAGACTCTCGAAGATAAGTACAGACGTCTCTGTACCGATCCACAAGACTCTACTAGACTCGTTCGTGACTCGTAGAACTTATGAACCTAGAGCTCTGATACCAACTTGTCACGATCCAAAATCTCACCACATGCGCCGTGATAGCACTTAGNGCACCTAGTCTCTAAGACTAGGTAAGCCGATTTCCATTACATTTCGAAGCCATTTTTAAAAAAATAGAATCTGAATTAAATAGATAATCAAAACCAACAGCGGAACAAATATGAATATAACAACCTCTCAAGACTAGTAGTACTGAATCACGAACTCTAACTAAATACATGAAATGATATCAAGGATCGAATACTCAATATTGTTTGATTAATAATTAACAGTACAATAAAATGAAAAGACTTCAAGGGACTGCGACGACCAAGCAGCTCTACCTTAAATCCTTGCGATCATACTTTAAATCTGTCCGAGTCCGATAGCTCCAATACCCGGCTCTGCACAAAAATATACAGAAGTGTAGTATGAGTACACCACGGTCGTTACCCAGAAAGTATCAAGACTAAACTCAGTGGAGTAGAGACGAGGTACATTCAAGACACTCACTAGTCTAATAGCATGTGCAATAAGACATACAAAATAATAAGAAACAAATAACAATAAGTGCAACAAGAACATCATTAATAACGCTCAACAATTTATAAATATAACTACACCCAATTAAATCAAGTATTGCAAATAAATATCTTTCACATATAATTTTTCCGAATACATATCTTCCAAATATAATTCCTTCAAATAAATATCTTTCAAATATACTTCCTTTAAATAAATCTCTCTCAAATATAATTTCTTCAAATAAATACCTTTCAAATGTAATTCTTTCAAATAAATCTTTTTGAATAAAAATCATTCCAAATAAATATTTTGAATATAATTCTTTCAATTAAAAAGTCACCATGTGACACTTCATTTCATAATCATACAACTACGGGTCTCAGCCCATTTTCATATTTTTCTTAAATACGGGTCTCAACCCACTTTCATATTTCCACGGCACTTCGTATCTATAATTAAATCATCATATTTCCTCGGCACCTCGTACCCTTATTTCATATCACAACTGCATGGACAATTCACGTGTCAATATCATCATTATTTACTCACGGTACCTCGTACCCACATTTCATATCATAATCCGCCTGGCAATGGCCACAGACCCCAATTTCAACATAAATCAGACTGTTACCAATTTATCAACAACAACACCAATTGCACAAGATTTAAAAATAAATACAATAAAAATCACAACATCGCATAAAAATTTTCAACGCAACAACCCCACATCATCACATATCATCCCTGACAATAGTCACCCTTATCTCTCCTATAGCCACCCTTATCACTCCTATAATAGCCTCCCTTATCCCTCCGCCCTCACAATATCAATAGCCACCCTTATCGCTCCTATAGCCACCCTTATCACTCCGTCCAGATAATATCCCAACACACAAAACAACAGTGAAATGCCTCCCTTATGCCCACATAATATCAACAGTGAGATGCCACCCTTATATCCTCAAAATGATAACTCAATTAACATAATAATTTACACGGAATATTATCACGGCAACGTAACAAAAATCAATTCATATCACAATTTGCCCAATGGCCACAACCAATTCAAAGGATATAACAAAATCAATTAATTTCACAATAAATAGCCCAAGTGTGATGACCCCAAATGTCATCTTTAAATTTAATAATTAATTATGTATTCTAAGACCTCGAAAAACATAATTTATCATTCCTCGACTTGCGTGCGTAGTCCGTAAAAGTTTTTGAAAAGTTTTTATGTGAAAAATGGATTAAAATACATTTTGAGCAAACAGACTCGTATCTGTGTTTTAACAGTTCCGATAGGTCCGTATCATGATTTGGGACTTGGGCGTATGCCCGAAATCAAATTCCGAGGTCCCTATCCCAAGATATGAAATTTTGATGAAAAATTACAAGTTTAAGTTCAAATAGTGACCGGATGCAGAATTATGTACAAATAACCCCGGAATAGAATTTTGATGATTCCAACATCTCTGTATGGTAATTTTGGACTTAGGAGCATGATCAGAATTTTATTTGGAGGTCCATAGTTAAATTAGGCTTGAAATGGCTAAAATAGGATTTTAAGTTTGGAAGTTTGATCGGGGAGTTGACTTTTTGATATCGGGGTCGGAATATGATTCTGAAAATTTGAATACCTCCGTTATATCATTTATGACTTATGTGCAAAATTTGAGGTCAATCGGACTTGATTTGATAGGTTCCGGAGTCATTTGTAGAAATTGAAAGTTTTAAAGTTCATTAGGCTTGAATCTATGTGTGATTCGTAGTTTTAGTGTTGTTGGATGTGATTTGAAGACTTGACTAAGTTTGTATGATGTATTAGGACTTGTTGGTATATTTGGTTGAGGTCCTCAGGGGCTCGGGTGACTTTGGATGCTTAGCGAATCATTATTGGACTTGGCTTGATAGCTGAAGTTCTGGTTTCTGCAGGTTCTGGTTTCCTTTCACGCGATCACGTGAGAAGGTATGCGATCGCGTAGGTTAATTGGGCAGCTGAAATTTTGTGGTATGCAATCTCATGGGCGAGTCCGCGATCGCGTAGGTTTGGCAAACTGTGTTATGCGAACGCGTGGCTAAGACCGCGTTCGCGAAGAGGAAACAAAGCATAACCTGGTCCACGCGCTTAACCCTTCGCGATCGCGTGGATGAGTATGCGATCGCGTAGGTCTAGGAATGCTGTTTTTTGCGATTGCGTGGAGTTATCCGCGATCGCATAAGCTTAATTCTGGGCAACCTTATTTTGTTCTTATCGCTGAAAATGGGACTTCGTCCCATTTTCTATTTTTAACTAATTGGAGCTCGGATTGAGGCGATCGTTGGGAGATTTTCAGAGAAAACATTGGGGTAAGTATTCTTAACTCAATCTTGGTTAGATTACCTTAATTTATTACCGTTTTTAATATTTAATTGGTGAATTAAGTTGGAAAAGTTTGAAAACCCTCTTGGATAAAATTAAGGATTTGAGGGTCAAATTGTTATCGGAATTTAGTCATATTGGTATGGTTTGACTCGTGGTTGAATGGGCGTTCATGTTTCGTAACTTTTACCGGATTCCGAGACGTGGGCCTTACGGGCAATTTTTGAGTTAATTTCGGATTTTATAGAAAAATATAGTATTTTCTTTTGGAATTGATCCTACAATTTTTATTGACTGTATCGAATTAATTATGACTAGATTCGAGTCGATTGGAGTCAGAAAATCGAGGAAAGGGCATACTACGTGATTAAATTGGAGCAAGTCGAGGTAAGTGACTTGTCTAACTTTGTGTGGGGGAAATTCCCCCTAGGATTGATAATTGTAATGTGTGGAAAGTCGTATACACGGGGTGACGAGTGTGTACACGAGCTAAATGTGAAAGATTATATTTTAAAATTGTGTAGATCACTATTGTTCATTAATTAAATTATTTCANGGTGGGGAAAGTCGTGTACACGAGTTGACGAGTGTGTACATGGGTTAAATGTGAAAGATTATGTTTTTAAAATTGTGTAGAGCACTGTTGCGCATTAATTAAATTATTTTATCTTGTTATATTCTTCATCATTTATCTGAGTTATATACTTTAAATTTGCTTGACCTTTTTCTACTAATTGTTTTACCTGTTTAGTTGGAACTTGGTTTCTTTAATTTTGTGTATTATTTGAAGGTTGATTTTCTTTAAATTAAATATTATTAATATGAAGTATTTGAAATTTTTAAATTTGATATTGAAGCAACGTATTAAAGATTTTGAAATATTATTTATATGACTTATTTATTCCTGAATATTTTTGTGAGATTTTTGTACTCATTGTGATGGAGCCGTGAGCTCTTTATTGTGGAAAAAGATTATTGATGATTTATTTTGGCATGAGCCGTGAGATATTTATTATGGAAAAATATTGTTGTTAAATTATTTTGGCAAGTTACATTATTGAGCACTTGAGGTGCAAATTGTGATATAGTGTGATATTGATACGCATGCGGTGGTATAAGATCTGGGTATTAAAATGCATGTGGTAAGATAAGGGTGGCTTGACACGCGTGGCTAGTAGGGGAACTACTAGAAGTCATGTTGTGTGATAAGGATGGCTAAAACGGGGGATGTTGTCTTCCTTATTTGCTTTAGAATCGGATGTATAGAGACATAGAGAATAAATTCTTAGAAGCTTGTGACTTATTTTTACCGGGTTTTGGGAGTTAAAATTGTTTGAATTGTAGTTTATTTATTTCAGATATTGATTATTATTATTATGTATTGATAGGCTTACCTAGTCTTAGAGACTAGGTGCCATCACGACATCCTGCGGAGGAAATTTGGGGTCGTGACACCAAGGCTCCACAAAATGTATATAAAATCTCAAAAATAATCAACAGAGATAGGAAAATAATCAACATAGGGTACACCTTCATTAATCCAAATTTAGATAATTATATTAACACTTCTTCTTAAGCTTGCTTAATTAATTATTTGCATAGAGAAAATTCATAATGAAATCAAACTCCAAGAAATATCAAACCATCAAACTCACGGAAATCACATAACTATACAAGTAGTAATTACATTGAATTGTCATATAAAAACAAGTTCAATAATTGTGATTTGAGGCATGGCAATTAGATGATTTATTTAGCAACAATTATCCAATTTACTACACAATATGCCCAAGGCTTTAATTCAATAAATTTTGCACATATAAGCCCGAGTACGTACTCGTCACCTCGCGTACACGGCTTTTCACATTTCACAAATATCACATAAGACTCGATGCCTAAGGGGTAATTCACCCAACTGGTCATTACTACTTTTAGAACCCCGTTCCCTAAAATAAAACTACACGTACGTACTTTTAATGATTTATGACTTGTGGGGATGGTTGGTTCGGGATTTGGAAGTGTTTGGATTGAAATCGGAACACTTGGTTCCTTAAGTTGGCCTTAAATTGTTAAGTTTGACTTTGGTTAATATTTTGAAAACATGACCCCGGAACCGAGATTTGATGGTTCCAATAGCTTCGTATGGTAATTTTGGACTTAGGAGCATGTTCGAAATTTTATTTGGAAGCCCGTAGTTAAATTAGGCTCGAAATGGCTAAAACAAGAATTTAAGTTTAGAAGTTTGATCGGGTAGTTAACTTTTTGATATCGGGGTCGAAATCCAGTTCCAGAAATTTTCATAGCTCTGTTATGTCATTTATGACTTGTGTGCAAAATTTAAAGTCGATCGGACTTGATTTGATAGGTTTCGGTACCGAATGTAGAAGTTGGAAATTTTAAGTTTCATTAAGCTTGAATTGGAGGATGATTCGTGGTTTTAGCATTGTTGGATGTGATTTGAGGTTCCTATTAAGTTCGCATGATATTTTAGGACTTGTTGGTATAATTGGTTGAGGTCCGGAGGGGCTCGGGTGAGTTTCGCACGACTAACGGATCATTTTTATCTTTTGGAACATTGCCGGTAACTGCTGGAAATTTTCTTATGATTTCCTTATACGTGATTGCGTGGATTGGGTTGCGATCGCGTAGGCTTAATTGGGCAGCTGAGAATTTGTTCTATGCAATCGCGTGGGCAAGTCCACGATTGCGTAGGTTGGATTCAGTTGTGCTATGCGAACGCGTGGCTAAGGTCGCGTTCGCGAAGGGGAAACGAAGCAGAAGCTGACCACGCGCTTAATGCTTCGCGATCGCATGAGGAGGCTAGCGATCGCGTAGGCTTGCGGAGACTTTGCTACGCGATCGCGTGGGATTTTCTACGATCACGTAGGGTTATTTTCTGGGCAGAAAAGTTTGTGCTATGCGATAGCATGTGTTGCTCCGCGATCGCGTAGAGGAAATCACTGGGCAGAGAGTTTATGTTCTGAAAATGGAAATTCGTCCCATTTTCAATTTTTTAACGATTTGGAGCTCGAATTTAGGCGATGTTTGAGATATTTTCAGAGAAAACAACGGGATAAGTGTTCTTAACTGAATATTGGTTAAATTACTCGATTCCATCACTATTTTTATCATTTAATTGGTGGATTAAGTTGAAAAAAGTTTGAAAACCCTCATGGATATATTTGAGGGCCGAATTGTTATCAGAATTTAGTGATTTTGGTATGGGTAGACTCGTGGTTGAATGGACGTTCATATTTCATAACTTTCGCCGGATTTCGAGAGATGGGCCCCACATATAATTTTTGAATTAATTTCGGATTTTTATTGAAAAATATAGTATTTTCTTATAGAATTGATTCCTATAATTTTTAGTGATTGTATCAAATTATTTTGGCTAGATTCGAGCAAGACATAGTTGGATAATCGCGGAAAAGGCCTTCTAGTGGATTAAATTGGAGCAAATTGAGGTAAGTCTCTTGTCTAATCTTGTGAGGGAGAAATTACTCCATAGGGATTAAATTAAATAATTGTTGCTAATTGCCGGGGGGGAAGGGGGGCTACGTACGCACGAGGTGACGAGAGTCCGTGCGCAGCTACTATTATTGCTAAAGTCCGGGTAATTTAGGACTCAAAGCATGAATTACTTGTGTAAATTGTGTTCTTTATTAATTAAATTATTTGAGGTATATATTGTGAATTTGTTATGAAAGGTAGTAAAATATGAAATCTTCATATGCTTAATTTTTGTTTATATTAATTAATTGTTGAAATAAATTGTTGTCCTCTCGAATAAATCTTGCAATAAATACTCTCATTCCGGAGGTACATAAGCAAAATGTCCCCCTTTTTTGTGGATCAGGCCAAACGCCTCGGCAGGATAGATGCATCTATGGATCATGCCGCTCGTCCCTCGGCAGTGTACACGACATTCTGGATCGGGCCGTACGACCTCGGTAGNTTCATATGCTCAATTTTTGTTTATATTAACTAATTGTTGAAATAAATTGTTATCCTCTCGAATAAATTTTACAGTTAATACTCTTATTCCGGAGGTACATAGAAAATGTCCTCCTTTCTTATGGATCGGGCCGAACAGCTCGGCAGGATAGATGCATCTACGGATCGTGCCGCACGTCCCTCGGCAGTGTACACGATACTCTGGATCGGGTTGTACGTCCTCGACAGACTTGATAGAATTTAATTAATACATTGAGAATTGTTGCATTTGAAAGAATTTGATTATTTCTGCTGATTTAGTAATATTTTTGTTAACTCTGTGAATCATGCTGAATTAAATAAATCTTATTCTATCCTATTTATTAATATTGACCCCTAGTAAGTGTCAAAGTCAACTATCTCGTCTCTACTACTTTGAGATTAGGTTTGATACTTACTGGGTACGTACTCATACTACGCTTGCTGTGCTTTTTTGTGCAGGATCTGAGACAGGTACTTGTGGAGAACCTATCATCGCACATCCTTGTTATCTGGAGGTATAGTGGTGAGCTGCCTTTTTGAGCCGTTCTGCGGCTACCAGTGACTCTCTCTGTATTTTTCATTCTGTCCATTTTCATTCAGACAGTATTTTGGAGTTTTGTATAATCTAGTAGATGCTCATATACTTGTGACACTAGGTCTTGGCACACACATCGGTAGAATTTGATGTTTTATTATTTTTCTTGGATTTAAATCTAATCGATATATGTTTAATTTATTAGTTGGCTTACCTAGCAGTAGTGTTGGGCGCTATCACGACCTTTAGGTTAAATTGGGTCGTGACAACATGGTATCAAAGCACTAGGCTCACGTAGGTCTCACAAGTTCTGATCAGGCCTAATAGAGGCTTGCGGATCGGTACGGAGACGTCTGTACTTATCTTCGAGAGGTTATAAGGTGTTAGGAAACTACCTTTCTTCATCTTCCATCGTGCAATTGATGTAATACTAAATATCCTTCTCTTACTCTCTCACAGATGGTGAGAACGCGCTCGAATGAGGTTCCGGACCAGGAAAGAGCTACTCCCTAGTTGCTAAAGGCCGAGGTAGAGGCCGAGGGAGCGCTCCAGCCCGTGGTAGAGGTAAAGGACATCCCAGGACTGTTCCAGTTATTCCACCAGTGGGTCCAGCAGAGGATCCCATTATTGAGGAGCAGGGTGAAGTGCCTGTGGCAGAGCCAGCTCCGGTGGATTTCACATCTGCACCGGGATTTCAGGATGTTATGGGTCGTATGCTGCAATTCATAGACACTATGACTCATTCCGGTTTATTTTCGGTAGACCCAACCATATCTCAGGCGGGCGGGGGAGCACAGACACCGACTGCGCAATCTCATGGACAGGCAGCTGTTGTATATCAGACCCAGGGTGCACTACCTGTGGGTGGAGCCCAGCCAGTGGCAGCAGCTACACCTGAGCCCAGGCCAGCTGCATCCGCTGATCCTTAGAAACTATTGGATAGATGGACAGACTACATCCTCCTGTCTTTGGGGGTGAGCGACATGAGGATCCTCAGGACTTCATTGATCGGTGCAGGGACAGATTGCTCAATATGAGGATATTGGAATCTCATGGGGTTGACTTTGCTACTTTTCAGCTAGAGGGCAGGGCCCGTAGATGATGGTAGTCTTATTTGCTTTGCAGACCAGCAGATTCTCCTCCCATGACTTGAGATAGGTTCACCCGTATCTTCCTGTACGGGTATATTCCACCATCCCAGAGGGAAGAGTTGCGGTTTCAGTTTGAGCATCTCCAGCAAGGTCAGATGTCAGTGACCGATTATGAGGTGAGGTTCTCTGAGTTATCTCGCTATGCACTTATGATACTCCCTACTGAGGCGGAGAGAGTGCGGAGGTTTGTAGCTGGTTTACATACGGGCATTCAGGCCACTATGGCTCGAGAGGTTGAGATGGGTACTTCTTATGAGCTAGTCGTGGAGATAGCCCGGAGGATTGAGGGTGTACGTCAGCAAAGCCGAGAGCAAGTTATGAGAGATAAGCGGTTCAAGTATTCTGGAGAGTTCAGAGGTGCTCTGTCTAGTAGCAGAGGTCAGTTCGTGAGAGGGTAGTGCAGCAGGCCCCCATATCCAGCACCACCGCCTCCTTGAGGTGCTCCAGTACGACCTTATTTCAGTGCTATACCAGAGAGTTCTTATTGCCCACCAGCTATTCAGGGTTCTTCCATTGGGTATTCAGGTCCCCAGGGTCAGACTTCTAGTCAGCGGCTTATTGCACTGCAGAGTTGTTACGAGTATGGGGATTCCAGTCATATAGGGAGATTCTGTCCTAGGTTGCGGGGTAGACCAGTGCAGCAGGGTTAGCAGCTTATGATTACCACATTGGTTGCTCCACCAGTCGTCCGACCACTTAGAGGTGGAGGCCAACCAGGTGGAGACCAGCCAGTTGGTGCTCCAGCACGGTTCTATGCTTTTCCGGCCATACCAGATGCAGAGACCTCAGATGCCATGATTACAAGTATTTTTTCTGTTTGCGACAAAGATGCCTCGGTATTATTTGATCCAGGATCTATGTATTCATATGGGTCATCTCTATTCGCTCCATTCATGGGTATTTCTCGTGAGTCCTTGAGTACTCCTGCTTATGTGTCCACTCTTGTGGGCGATTTGGTTATTGTGAACCGGATATACCGGTCTTGTATTATTACATTCTGTAGTTATGAAACTAGAGAAGATCTCTTATTGCTCGAGATGACCGATTTTGAAATTATTCTGGGTATGGACTGGTTATCTCCATATCATGCTATTCTAGATTGGCATGCCAAAACTGTTACCTTGGCTATTCCATTTTTTCCTAGGCTGGAGTGGAAGGGTTCATCTATTAGTTCATTTAATCGGGTTATTTCTTTTATAAAGGCTCAACACATGGTTGAGAAGGGTTGTTTAGCTTATATAGCTTATGTTCGGAATACTACTTTAGAGACTCCGGCTATTGATTCAGTGCATGTAGTTCGGGAGTTCTCCGATGTATTTCCTTTAGATCTTCCAGGTATGCCACATGATCGTGATATTGATTTTTGTATTGACTTGGCTCCAGATATCCAACCTATATCGATCCCACCGTATCGCATGGCTCCGAAAGAATTGAAAGAAAAGCTTGAAGAGTTACTAGCCAAAGGGTTCGTCAGACCGAGTGTATCGCTTTGGGGTGCACCGATATTATTTGTGAAGAAGAAGGATGGAACAATGCGAATGTGTATTGATTAACGCCAATTGAACAAAGTCACTATTAAGAACAAGTACCTGTTTTCGCGTATTGATGATCTATTTGACCAGTTATAGGGAGCTAGGGTGTTCTCTAAGATTGACTTGGGGTCGGGGTACCATCAGTTGAAGATTCGGGATTCGGATGTTCCGAAGACTGCTTTCCGGACTAGATATGGTCATTATGAGTTTCTGGTGATGTCCTTCGGTTTAACTAATGCCTGGCAGCGTTCATGGATTTGATGAACAGGGTATTCAGGCCATATATTGATTCGTTTGTCATTGTTTTCATTGATGACATTTTGATTTACTCGCGTAGTAAGGAGGAGCACGAGCAGCATATGAGAGTGGTGCTTCAGACATTGCGGGAATAAAAGCTACATGCTAAGTTCTCCAAATGTGAGTTCTGGCTAGAGTTTTTAGCAATTTACGGGCATATTGTATCGGGCGAGGGTATTAAGGTTGATCCCAAAAAGATTGAGGCGGTTCAGAATTGGCATCATCCCACTTCGACGACTAAGATAAGGAGTTTTCTGGGTTAAGCGGGTTATTATCATTGATTCGTGGAAGGTTTTTCATCTATTGCAGTGCCTTTGACCAAATTGACCAGAAGGGTGCTCCATTCCGATGGTCTGGTGATTGTGAGGTGAGCTTTCAGAAGCTCAATACAACATTGACCACAGCATCAGTGTTAGTGTTGCCTTCTGGTTCGGGGATATATATAATGTATTGTGATACTTCACGCGTTAGTTTAGGTTGTGTGTTGATGCAGGAAAGACGAGTTATTGCATATGTTTCACGTCAACTGAAGCCCCATGAGAAGTATTATCCGGTATATGATTTGGAGTTAGTTGTGATTGTTCACGCTCTTAAGATTTGGAGGCATTATCTTTATAGGGTGACCCTGTGAAGTTTATACTGATCATCGCAGTTTATAGCATATTTTCAAGTAGAGGGATCTAAATTTGAGGCAATGCAGATGGCTGGAGTTACTAAAAGATTAGGATATTACTATCTTGTATCATCCGGGCAAAGCAAACGTGGTTGCAGACGCCTTGAGTAGAAAGGCGGAAAGTATGGGTAGTTTGGCTTTCATTTTAGCAGCGGAAAGGCCATTAGCTTGGGATATTCAATCCTTGGCTAACAGACTTGTGAGGCTGGATATTTTAGAGCCCAGCCGAGTTCTTGCATGTGTTATGGCCCACTCTTCACTATTTGAGCAGATCAAGGCTTGCCAATATGATGACCCGCACTTGATGGTCCTTCGAGAAATGGTACTATGAGGTAGTGCCAAGAAAGTTACTATTGGCACAGATGGTGTTCTACGTCTTCAGGATTGTTTGTGTGTTCCTAATGTGGATGGACTGAGGAAAAATGATTCTAGAAGAAGCACACAATTCTAGGTATTCTATTCATCCAGGTGCTACGAAGATGTATCTTGATTCGAGGCAGCATTATTGGTGGAGAAGAATAAAAAAGGATATCGTTGAGTATGTAGCCAGGTGTCTAAATTGCCAGCAAGTAAATATGAACAGCAGAGGCCAGGTGGCCTACTTCAGCAGATGACCATATCAGAGTGGAAATGGGAACGCATTACTATGGACTTTATAGTTGGGTTGCCGCGGACCTTGAGGAACTTTGATGCAGTTGGGTGATTGTTGATAGGTTGACCAAGTCGGCACACTTTATTCCGGTTATGACTATGTATACTTCAGAGAGGTTGGCCTAGATTTATATTCAGGAGATAGTTCAGTTACACGGTGTGACAATTTCTATCATATCAGATAGAGGTCATCAGTTTACTTCACATTTCTGGAGAGCAGTACAGAGCGAATTGGGAACCCATGTAGAACTCAGCACAGCCTTTCATCCACAGACCGACGGGCAGTCAGAGCGGACAATTCGGATTTTGGAGGATATGCTCAGGGAATGTGTGATTGACTTTGGAGGTCAGTGGGATCGTTTCTTGCCTTTGGTCGAGTTTGCTTATAATAACAGTTACCAATCCAGCATCGAGATGGCTCCATTTCAGGCTTTATATGGTCGATGATGTCGTTCGCCCATCGGATGGTTTGAGCCCGGTGAGGCTAAGTTATATGGTATTGATTTGTTGAAAGATGCCTTGGAAAAGGTAAAGTTGATCCAGGAGCGACTTCGTATAGCACAGTCCAGACATAAGAGTTACGCGGATCAGAAAGCGTGTGATTTATCATTTATGATAGGTGAAAAAGTTCTCTTGAAAGTTTCGCCGATGAAGGGAATCATGAGATTTGGGAAAAAGG
>AWOL01S0014761.1:0-71599 GCA_000715115.1 Nicotiana otophora
AGATGTATACTATGTATATATAATATAGTATATATATATTTTAAGATGTATATATAGTATATATATCAAATATCGCTTATATATCTTTATTACTATTTTTTTCTCTAACTTCTATAAAAACAAAATTAAAAATAGAAAGTTTTTGTTGGGCCCGTTTAGGGCCGTTTGGGCCCGTTTAGGCCCGGGACTGGCCCACTTAACCCGGGACTGTTAGTTCGTGGTCCCGGTCCCGAGCCCGAGCCATTTCTGGCAATGAGCCCACGAAGCCCGGGACCGTTTAGGACCGGACCACATAGGACCGGCCCACTTAGGACCGGGCCCGCGAAGCCCACTTAGGACCGGGCCCGGCCCACTTGCCACCCTTAGGTGGCAGGAACCGGAGGCGCCTGTTTCTACTCCGGGACTTGAGGAAACTTTATCATAGTTTCTGAGCATGTTTGGTACATTGGCTCAAGAGGGATTGATTCTGGTGGCACCAACTTCTTCACAAACTGGGGAGGAGCTCAGATTCTCGCCGCCCATACTCCAGAGTAGCGAGATCATATTGGTCAGGTTTCGGGTGTTATGCCGGTACAACCTATTATTTCAGTTCAGCCTGAGGCCTAGCCAGAGGCATCAGAGGAGGAGTAGAAGAGGCTTGAGAGGTTCAAGAAGTATGATACTCCTACTTTTAGTGTCACAATACTATCTAGGATGCGCAGGGTTTCCAAGAGAAGTGTCACCATATTCTCCGCACCATGGGTATTGTGGAGGTGAGTGGAGTTGTTTTTACTACATTTTAGTTGTCAGGAGCAGCGTATCGGTGGTGGCAGGGTTATGAGGAGGGTAGGCTAGCTGATGTAACCCCACTCACTTGGGCTCAGTTTTCAGAGATATTTTTGAGGGAGTTTGTTCCCCAGACACTATGGCATGGTGCACAGAGTTCGAGCAGCTGTGCCAGGACACTATGACAATGTCGGAGTACGCCATCAGATTTAGTGAGTTGTTCCGACATGCACCTATCTTGGTTACTATATTCAGAGAGAGAGAGAGAGAGTCTGCAGATTTATCGAGGGGATCATTTATGGTTCTAGATTCAACATGGCTCGAGAGTTGGAGATAGATACTTTGTTTCAGCAGGTTGTAGAGATCGCTCGAAGGATGGAGGGTATGCGGTGCCATGAGAATGAGGACAAGGAGGCTAAGAGTCCTCGTGGACTGGGAGGATATACTAATCCCTATTTTAGAGGAAAGATATGTCATGGTAGAGATTTTGTGGGTCAGCAAGTTCAGTTTGCACTTTAGGTTTCACGTGGTGCTTCAGATATCCATGGGTCCAGAGTACCCGTACCGGACAACTTCCACAACCATGCCAGCTGAGAGGCTGCTTTGAGTGTGGGAATACCAGCCACATGGTGAGAGATTGTCCCAGCCTCCGTATGGGTGTGCCACAACAGAGTATTCAGGCTATGGGTTACGCTCCAATTGCTGCTATACCATCGCCAACTAGAGGTAGAGGTAAGGCGGGTAGAGGTCGTCCTAGAGGAGGAGGCCAGGTCCATTGTTATGCTTTTCCTGGTTGGACCGAGGTTGCTATACCAGATGATGTCATTACATGTATGATTTCGTCTAGTTATAGAGATGCATTAGTATTATTTCGATCTGGCCCCATTTATTGATAATCTTCATCCTACCTTGCTTCGTATATGGTTGTGTTTCGTGATTCTTGAACTCTGTTCATGTGTTCACGACAGTTAGGGGATTCTATTATGATAAACCGTGTCTATCATTTTAGTTTGGTCGGACTTTATGTTAGTTAATACAGTAGGGTTTGTTGTGATTTCTGGGTGGCATAGCCACGACTTATGATTTAGGTGATTTACATGTATGGGAAGTTGGTTATGTGTTGTGATTTGGTTCTACAAGATTGAGTTAGCGGAAGTTTTTTAGTTATCGGGATGGTTATCTTGCTTGTGATTCCAAAAAGGGGATGCGAACCTTGTGTTGTTTGCAGATAGGTGTGTTTGTACCACGCTAGTTGCCGCGGTGGGGTCATGTTAGGATGAGATTCATTATGGTTATTGCATGTGCCTTGCTTCTTCTTTATGGGATGGACTCGTAGTATGGTAACGATGGGGAGTTGTACATGTTGGACTTATTTGGTACTTCTCTCATATGTTTTTCTTTCCATATTTAGTCATATTCGAGTTGTTCTTGTTAGATTGGATTGCGATGTATGTGCCCAAGTAGAATTTGATGTGGCTTGTTAGTCGGGTGAGTAGTTATGAGTGTCACATGTTCTTGCACCATTGTCGGTGTTGGGAAGGTTTGGAACAAGGTTCTAGTCGATATGAGACTATTTACCGGTATCAGGATTGGAAATGAGCAGCTATTGTGGTCAAAAGTTATTATTGTGAGTGCATGGGTTATGTGACACATTGTGTGGTTTGATCTTGGTAGTGTGTTGATGGCTTGACACATCTTTTTGGGATGAATACTGTGTATATGTATAATGGATTACGGATGTTGGAGATTGAGTTCTAAGGTTTATGGACTAAGGTTGAAGTAAGGATCTTCAGTCAAGTTGTGTTATCGGGCTTATATGGATTGGAGTGACGTGAGATCACCCATGGCCATGTGCATGGTGAGTTACGCAGTGATTTGATGGCTTGGAAAGACTCTTGGCATGTTCGATGACGAACGTATGTTTAAGTGGGGGAGAATTTAACGACTCGACCGGTCGTTTAGAGCATTTGCATTATGTTCGATGGTTTGAGGTCATGAGCAGCTTTATGTGGTGTATTGTGACTTATGTGTATTGTCGGTTTTTGGTTTTCGAGTGGTTCAGGATTGATTTGAAAGAATGATTTTCAATTTGGAAGCTTTAAGTTGAAAGGGTTGATACCGAGTTTGACTTTTATGAATTTGACCTCGGATCAGAGTTTTTATTGTTCCTTTAGGTCCAGATGGCAATTTTGGACTTAGACATATGCCCGGATTGTATTTAAATATTTTTAGAAGGTTTTGGCACTACTTGGCAAAAGTTGGCAATTTGAAGGTTTGGAAAGTTCATAGGTTTGACCGGGAGTTGACTTCGGAGTTATCAGGCTCGGATTGTTATTCCAGAAGTAGGAAAATATTCGTTGTGTCATTTGAAACTCGTGAGCAAAATTTGAGGTGATTCCGAGTTGTTTAGAGGTGTTCGGCGTAAGTTTGAAATTTAAAAATTTGAAATAGTTCATTAAGCTTGAATTGAGGTGTGATTCATGGTTTTGATGTTATGTTGCGGTATTTGAGCCCTCGAGTAGGTCCGTATTATGTTTTGAGACTTGTTGGTATGATTTGACGGGGTCCCGAGGGGCTTGGATATATTTTGGATCAGTGGTTGAGAGATTAGTTAAGTGAAGAAATTTGGAGTTTGAACATGGTCAATATCAGTTTAAAACGACCACTTTTCAGTGTTTTGAGTGCGCGAACAGGTCTGTGACGTGTTTTATGATTGAAATTCATATATGGTTTGTGTCCGGAAGGTGCCAGATGAGTTTCAGGATGGTTTCAGATCATTTCGGTGAAGTTTGGGATTGTTGGTGCTGGTACTTCGCAATTACGAACTTTTGTTGCAATTGCGAACTACCACATTTGTGAACTTCTGGTCACAATTGCGAACCTTTGCCGCAATTGTGAACATGTGGTCTCGTAATTGCGAACTTTTGGTCGCAAATGCGACATCTGCAGCTGGGTGGAATTTCGAGATTTAGCTCATTTTTTCATGTTTTGAACCCTTGACTCGGTAGGAGGCGATTTGGAGAGGGGTTTTTCATCTACAATCATTGAGTAAGAGGTTATAATCAATTTGCAGCTATATTTCATGATTATATATTAGATTTAACATCAAAATTATAAGAATCAAAGAGGAAATTTGGGTATTTTTGTCAAAGTTTTGAAAAATGAAAATTTGAATTTTGAGAGTCGATTTGGACTCAGATTTGAAAACAAGACACACATATAGACTAGTGGGGTCATGGATAGTTGAAATCTTCCCTTGGAACCAGGTTTTGACCGGGCAAGCTCGGGGTTGACTTTTTGATATTTTGAAAATTATGTAAAGATCATAGCTTTATCTATCGTAATTGGTTTTCCTTGCATTGTTTGATGATATTAAGTCATTTTTGGTTAGATTTGAGCCATGTAGAGTTGAAATTTAGGGGAAAAGCTATTATCGAGGGTTGATTTGGTCTAGTTGAGATAAGTATCTTGCCTAACTTTTTTGTGGGGGAACTACCCCATAGAAATTGGTTTTATTGCAATATTTGAATTACATGAAAGACGTGTATACAAGGTGACGAGTATGTACATAGTCTTATATGTGTAAATTTGATCGGTTTAGACTGTTAGGTTTCTTTTATGCATCTAATTGAAGTTTTCCTATCATGTTATATCTCCATGGTTAGATTTGCTCTTACATATTTTATTTGAAGTTGTTAGTATGTGTTCTATTTTTATTGTCAAATATACTCTTATATGCTTTAATTGAAATTGCTGCCTCTTTTATTGACATGTTATTTCTTCCATTGTTGGTTTATTCTTATTTGAAATCGTTGTTACATATTATCTTTCTCATTGTTGAGTTATTCTTATTTGAAGTCATTATTACTTGTTGTCTCTTTCATTGTTAAGCTTATTCCTCTGTTTCATTGTGTGGTTGTAATTTTTGTGTTAATTTACTGTTTTACTCCTGTGTTGTTGTTGTTATTGTTGTTGTTATTGTTGTTGTTGTTGTTATTGTGTACTCGATGTTGTTGAGCAGTGGGCTATGGCTTGTGGTATCAGAATTGTTGTTATGGAAATATTTGTGGCAAATGGACATATGTAGTGCGAGTTGTTATATTGTGTTATTATATTTTTGGCCCACGTGGGATTGTTGAGAGGATTGTCGGGGTGTTTTGCACGTGAGTTACCGTGCTATTGCTATTATTGATATTTTCACATGCGATGAGACAAGGTGGGCTGTATATATATGTTGGGGTTGCGCATATGGCGAGACAAGGTGGGATAATTATCTATGCGTGTGTGGCGAGACAAGACGGACATTTACTTTATTTTTTTGCACGCAGCGAGACAACATGGGCTATGTTGTAGATGATCTGTGATACTCCGGGGGCATTGTTATTGATGATATTTGTGTGATGGTGTGACCTTCTTGTCATGCATATTACGGGTTTTGTGGTGGTGTTTCAAATGTGCTACTCGGTTCTTTGATTTTACCTATTGACATAAACTGTGATAGTATACTTGCACAATACACCTTAACATGTCACCTATATCAGTCCAGGAGTATGAAACTTGATGTTTATAATGTGCATGAATTCTTATATACCTGCCTTCTGTGTGGATTGGACAATTGTTTCGTGAGTTGTCCGTGCGGATATGAAGTATTGTTAGTATTGGCACGTGAGTCGTCCACGCAGATCTGAGATATTAATGGTATTGGCACGTGAGTGGTCCGTGTAACATGTGAGTAGTCCGTGCAGTTATAATTGAAAATATGGGCATGAGATATCGTGGAATTATGATTTGTGATTTAGGACCTATAACTTGTGATAATGAGGTGTAGTACATGGAGGTGATTCTTGTGTAAACCTTGTGAAAGAACGGTTGATTATTTGGCTGTCATTTATTTTTCTTAATTGTGTTCACTTGTACTTTAATTGTGTTCTGATTACTTTGCGACGTTATCACCTGTTTACTCCTTGTTGCTATTGGTTGCTTCTTCTTTCCATTTGCTAGTGTTATATGTTATTCTTTCCATGTTTAGCTTTATATTGATATTCGTTCCTCTGTTAGTTTGTATTAATACTTGCACATATTATTATGTCTAGTAGGTGTCTCGACTGTACCTCGTCACTACTCCACCGAGGTTTGTCTTGATACTTACTGGGTACTGGTGTGGTGTACTCATGCTATGTTTCTGCACATTACTGTGCAGATGCAGGTACATCTAAGCGTGCCGGACATTAGCTAGCTATTGAAAATTTGCTACGGAGACTTCAAGCTTTACCTGCCACTACGCTCGCAGGTTTCAAAGTTACCTTCTGTAGCTGTATATTATTACTGTTTGCTTCTATTCCAAACAGTGATATATTTGATATTCTTAATTACTCTTAGAATGGCTTACGAATTCGTACTATCGGTTGTGGGATATTGTAAATCTATTGATGGTTGTTGGCTATGTATGGAAATTACCGATTCCTGTTTAATGGTTAAATGGTTTAAATCTGCTAATAACTCGGCATGTATTAGGCTAACCTAGTCTTAGGGAATATGTGTCATCACAACATCCTAAGGTGTGAATTTGGGGTCGTGACAAAATCTCCAGCCCACAATGGATGTGGGAACTCAGCAACCCTCCATCTCACCCTCCACACCAACCGTTCACTAGTTCGCTTAGATTATATAAACACACTAACTGACAATTTGGAAACCAAATTCGAGATATTCCTTGGAAGGTATTTTGAGTTTCACACAAGGAACCTCCTGCTTTGAAGGATAAATTATGACATTTGATGGAATATTAGGTCAGTCACGTAATTTATCCCTTATGTTGAACGAACTTAACATGCGTCCTTAGTACTTCCATTAGTTTTATGACTTGTATGTCGTCATATTCCGTCAATAAAGTTTTCTGCTTACTTACTAAAAATCATAAAATAATTACGAAAAGTCGAAAACCATGAGTATTTCTCTAGGAAAATATTTTTTGCACTTATGAAACACCGCCAACATCTTTGACAATTTACATGCACTGAAATTACTTAATTGTGTTAATCAATATATATTTTATCCCTTAATCTATCATAAGGTTAAAGATGATCCATTATCTTATTTGATAGAGCTTTCCAAGATTTACGCATGTTTGTATATTTAATACTAACGAGTTCCTAGGAGTTAGCGTGGTGGAAATAATTTATTTACACCAATGTTTATATTAAATTAACAAGTAGATAACACATATATTTCATAATTTATATACACATCAATCACTTAATTATATTCAATTTATATATATTTAGCTCAGTTTATAATTTAATTATAATAAATTAATGTAGTTTGATGTAAATATCGTACATGATTGAATTTTTATCCTGACAAGTTGCATGTAGGGGCGGATCTACTAAGGAGGAAGGGGGTGGTACGCCACCCACACACCCCTGTCACGACCCAATTTCTCCTATAGGACGTGATGGTGCCAATGTCGCCGCTAGGCAAGCCAACGGTGAACTAACTACGTGATTACTCTTTTTTTGTTAAAAAAAAGTTTCCAAGTAATTAAATTCTATTTATTAAGAGATTTAAGAAGTAGAAAGTTTAATAATTAAAATGGAAGCAACTGAGTGCAATCATAGATATATAAATACTCCAAAACTATAAAGTTTACTAGAGTGTGTGCCAAGACCTGGTGTCACAAGTGTATGAGCACTAGTAGTAAAATTTTTTAACTACTGTCTGAAATAACATAGACAGAAAATAAGAACAAAAGAAAGGCTCTAGGTACTGCAGAACGACTCAAGAAACAACTCACCACTAGGCCTCAGGGTATCGGGGATGCGTGCCGGTGTGACCGCCAGATGTACCTGCCTCACATCCTGCACAGTTAGTGCAGAAGTATAGCGTGAGTACATAAACAACATGTACCCAGTAAGTATCAAGTCTAACCTCGAAGAAGTAGTGACGAGGGGTCGACATCGACACATACTATGGGCTAACAGTAAAGAAATACAGAAGTTCTAAATAAGCATGGGTTATATAAATAATAATAATAACTCAATAACAAGCGGGAAGTAAATAATTCTTTCACACATGGTAAGTCCCAAATAAATTTTTGTCTTATATATTATTAGCCTCTCAGGGCAGGAAAAGATATCAAATATATAATGACACTTCGAGTGTTATCACGCACAATTATGCCGAGGTCGTACGGCCGGATCCAGAATAATGTGTACACTGTAGAGGATCGAGCGGCACGAACCATAGATGCATCTATCTACTACCGAAGCGTTCGACCCGCTCCACAAGAAGAGAGGATACTTTATAAAAAATCGGTTTAAGAGCTAATACAAGGCTAATGCGCAAAGAAGCATAATTTTTATTAACGGTCAAGTAACCCGCCAAAACTCAAGTAAGTGAAATTCGGTCAGTTACAATTTCTTAAAGGACTTCCAATATAATTTAGGCACTTTAATTAACAAGCAGGGTGCAAACATTACAAGTATTTCATGATTCGGGTCCTAAACTACCTGGACATAAGAATAACTAGTAGCTACGCACGGACTCTCGTCACCTCGTGCGTACGTAGCCCGCATAATTAGAAAAAAAATAGCAATTTAAATCACCTATGGGGTAAATTTCCTCTTACAAGGTTAGGCAAGAGACTAATCTTGTCTCAAAGCTCGCTTTCCGGCTTCAAATTCACCATAAAGCCTCCACTCAGTGCCGACCAATTCGAAACTAGTCAAATATTGTATAAATTAATCAATATACTCTCAAAAGTTAATGATTTAGCTATTAGAGTAATTTTCCTACCCAAATTGAAAGATTCTTAAAATTTACCCCCGGGCCCACGTGCCCGGATTTCAGAAATCTTCGAAGACAGTTGTTATCCATAACCTTACAAACTCAAATATATAATTTTTACCCAATCCCATAACCATTTTAGTGGGTAAATCCCATTTTTATCAAAATCTCACAAATCTACATGTTAAAATCTACCCATAATTTATGTATTTAACTTACATTGGATAGAAATTACTTTCCTCAAATAGCTAGGTGGGAATCTCTCTCTAGGAAGCTCCAAAATCGCCCCAAGAAGTAAAATAAATGAACCAAAAATGACCTAAGTCTGAAATAAATGGACCTCACTGCCTCCAGGACTTTCCCATCTGCGGTCCAAGGGCCGCATCTGCGGAAGGTTCATCGCAGATGCGGTCCTCTCTTGGCTGGCCTAAATCCGCATCTGCGGAAGAATGGCTCGCTTCTGCGGTCGCGCATCTATGTCCACCGCATCCGCATCTGCGATACCTGGGATGCCTAAGCTAGGCCACTTCTACGGCTGCTGGCTCACTTCTGCGAGCTCGTACCTGCGGATGGCCCTCCGCAGGTGCGATTGCACCAGAAGCTGGGTGCTTCAGCTGATCACCCAAGGCCAAACTACTTCCGTCGTCCGAATGGCATCCAAGGCTCCCGAGGCTCCGTCCAAACATACCAACATGTTTGTAAACATCAAATGGACTCACTCACACCCTCGGAACGCGGAAAACAACATTAAAACTAGGAATCACAACCCAAAACCAATAGGATCTACTTATGAACTTTAAATTCTTCCAACTTACTCCGAATGCGCCGATTTATACTTAAACTACTCGGAAAGGCACCAAATTTTGCGTGCAGGTCTTAAATCACCATACAAAACTATTTTCAGGCTCGGATTACAAACGGACCTCGATAACACCAAAACATACTCCAAACCAAATTCAAAGAACTTTTAAACCTTCAATAAGCCAACTTTCAACATTAAGCGCCGAAATATTTTCGGGATCATCCAAAACCCGATCCGAACATACGCCCAAGTCTAAAATAGTCATACGAACCTGTTGGAATCGTCAAATCCCGGTTCTAAGGTCGTTTACTCAAAATGTTGATCAAAGTCAAACTTAGCCCTTTAAAGCCAAACTAAGGAACCAAGTGTTCCGATTTCAACCCGAACCCTCCAAATCCTGAACTAACCATCCCCGTAAGTCATAAAATGGTAAAAGCAGATACTCGGAGTCATATTTAGTGGTATGGGGATCTAGAAAGTAAAATGATCAGTCAGGTCGTTACATTCTCCACCTCTTAAATAAATGTTCGTCCTCGAATGGGTCTAGAATCATACCTGGAGTGATGAATAGGTGTGGATATCTGCTCCGTATGTCCTCCTCGGCCTCCCAAGTAGCATCCTCGACTGGTTGGCCCCTCCACTAAAATTATGCCGCTAAAATCTTCTTGGACCTTAACTGGCAAACCTGTCTGTCAGCAACGACAACTGGCTCCTCCTCATAACCGAGGCTATCATCTAGTTGAACCGTGCTGAAGTCTTACACATGCGACATGTCGGCATGATACCTCCAGAGCATAGAGACGTGGAAAACCGGATGAACTCTCGACAAACTGGGAGGCAAAGCAAACTCATAAGCAACCTCTTCAACTCGTCTCAACACCTCAAATGGACCTATAAACCTTGGGCTCAACTTGCCCTTCTTCCCGAAACTCATGATTCCCTTCATCGGTGAGACTTTCAAGAGAACCTTTCCGCCCACCATAAATGATAAATCACGCGCCTTCTGATCTGCGTAACTCTTATGTCTGGATTTTGCTGTGTGAAGTCGCTCTTGAATCAACTTTACCTTTTCCAAGGCATCCTTCACTAAATCAGTACCATATAACTTAGCCTCGCCGGGCTCAAACCATCTGATGGGCGAACGACATCGCCGACCATATAAACCCTCAAATGGAGCCATCTCGATGCTGGACTGATAACTGTTATTGTAAGAAAACTCGGCCAAAGGCAAGAATTGATCCCACTGCCCTCCAAAGTCAATCATATATGCTCTGAGCATATCCTCTAAGATCTGAACTGTCCGCTCTGACTTCCCGTCATTCTACGGATGAAAGGTTATGCTGAGCTCTAACCGGGTCCCCAACTCACTTTGTACGTCCCTCCAGAAATACGAAGTAAATTAAGGGCCTTTATCTGATATAATGGAGACAGACACACTATGCAACCGAATAATCTCCTGAATGTAAATCTGAGCCGACCTCTATGAAGAATATGCGGTAACAACTGGAATGAAGTGTGTCAACTTGGTAAACCTATCGACAATAAGCCAAACTGCATCAAACTTCCGCAAGGTCCGCGGCAACCCAACTACAAAGTCCATAGTAATGTGCTCCCATTTCCACTCAGGTATAGTCATCTGCTGAAGTAGGTCACCTGGCCTCTGATGCTCTTACATAACCGGCTGGAAATTTAGGCACCTTGCTACTTACTCAACTTTGTCTTTCTTCATCCGCCGCCACCAATAATGCTGCCTCAGGCCGTGATATATCATCGTAGCACCTGGATGAATAGAATACTGAGAACTGTGTGCCTCCTCTAGAATCTTTTCCCTTAATCCATCAACATTAGGGACACATAGGCAACCCTGGAGTCGCAGAAGACCATCCTCCATGACGGTAACCTCTTTGGCACCACCCTGTAGTACTGTCTCTCTGAGAACCAATAAGTGTGAATTATCAAACTGACGAGCCTTGATCTGCCCGGATAGTGAAGATTGGGCGACAATGCATGCAAGAACTCAGCTGGGCTCTGCAATATCCAACCTCACAAGTCTGTTAGCTAAGGACTGAATGTCCAAAGCTTGTGGCCTATCCTCTGCTGAAATGAATGCTAAACTGCCCATACTCTCTGCCTTTCTATTCAAGGCATCCACAACTATATTAGCCTTGCTTGGATGATAAAGGATGGTAATATCATAATCTCATAGTAACTCAAGCCACTTGCACTTCCTCAAATTGAGATCCCTCTATTTGAACAAATGCTACAAGATGCGATGATCGGTGTAAACCTCACAGGACACCCCATAAAGATAATGCCTCCAGATCTTGAGAGCATGAACAATCGCGACCAACTCTAAATCATGAACATGGTAATTCTTCTCGTGGGGCTTCAGCTGACGTGAAGAATATGCAATAACTCACCCCTCATGCGTCAATACACAACCCAAACCAACGCGTGAAGCATCACAATACACAGTATACATCCTTGAACCGGAAGGCAACACTAACACTGGTGCTGAAGTCAATGTAGTCTTGAGCTTCTAAAAGCTCGCCTCGCAATCATCGGACTATCGGAACAGAGCACCATTCTGGGTCAATCTGGTCAAAGGTGCTGTAATAGATGAGAAGCCCTCCACAAACCTACGATAATAACTTGCTAACCTCAGGAAGCTTCTGATCTCTGTCGTCGTGGTAGGACGAGGCCAACTCTGGACTGCCTCGATCTTCTTGGGATCTACCTTAGTACCCTCGCCCGACACTACATGTCTCAAGAATGCCACAGTATCTAGCCAGAACTCACACTTGGAGAACATAGCATATAACTTATGTTCCCGCAAAGTCTGAAGCACCACTCTCGAATGTTGCTCGTGCTCCTCCATGCTACGTGAGTAGATCAAAATGTCATCAATGAAGACAATGACAAACAAATCAATATATGGCCTGAACACTAGGTTCATCAAATCCATAAATGCAGCCGGGCTGTTAGTCAAACCGAAAGACATCACTAGAAACTCATAATGGCCATATCTAGTCCGGAAAGCCGTCTTCGGAACATCGAAATCCCGAATCTTCAGCTGATGGTACCCCGATCTTAAGTCAATCTTAGAGAATACCCTAGCACCTTGCAACTAGTCAAATAAATCATCAATATGCGTCAACGAGTACTTGTTCTTAATGGTAACTTTGATCAACTGGCGGTAATCAATGCACATCCGCATAGTCCCATCTTTATTCTTCACAAGTAACACCGGTGCACCCCAAGGAGACACACTCAGTATGAAAAACACCTTTGCTAGTAACTCCTCAAGCTGTTCCTTCAACTCCTTCAACTCTTTCGGAGCCATGCGGTACGGTGGAATATATATAGGCTGGGTACCTGGAGACAAAACAATACAAAAATCGATATCATGATCGGGTGGCATGCCTGGAAGATCAGAAGGAAACACATCGAAGAACTCCCGGACTGCGGGCACTGAATCAATCGTCGGAGTCTCTATAGTAATATCCCGAACATAATCTACATAAGCCAAACAACCCTTCTCGACCATGTGTCGAGCCTTTAGAAAGAATATAATCCGACTGGATGTACTGACAGACAAACCCTTCCACTCCAGTCTAGACAAGTCTAGCATTGCCAAGGTAACATTCTTTGCATGGCAATCAAGGATGATATGATATAGAGACAACCAATCCATGCCTAGGATGACCTCAAAGTCAGTCATATCGATCAACAGAAGATCCGCTCGGGTCTCATAACCATAAAAAGTAACAATACAGGATCAATAGATCCGATCCACGACAACAGAATCGCCCACTGGTATGGACACATAAACTAGAGTACCCAAGGACTCACGAGGAACTCCTAGGAAATGAGCAAACATAGATGAAACATATGAATATGTAGACCCTAGATCAAATAGTACCGAAACATCCCTACCGCAGACATAAATAATACTTGTGATCACGGCATCTGAGGCTACTGTATCTATCTGGCTGGGAAGGCATAGAATCTGGCTGGAGTGCCTCCTAGCTGTCCTCTACCTCTAGGATGGCCCCTACCCACCTGCCCTCTGCCTTTGGGCGCCCGGACGACTGGTGGTGCAGCTGGTGCTGTAATCATAGGCTGCTGACCCTTCTGCACTGCCTTGCCCCAAAGCCCGGGGCAGAACTTTCGCACATGACTGAGATCCCCGCACTCGAAACAACCTCTCGGTACGGTAGACTGCTGACCTGAAGCCTGACCATGATGACCTAAATACCCACTGGAGGATCCCTGAATAGCTGGTGGGCGGTAGAAACTCTCTGGCATGGCGCTTAAATAAGGTCGCACTGGAGCACCCTGAGGAGGCGGCGATGTTGGATATGTGGGCCTACTAGACTGACCCCTGCCCCCAGCCGTTGAACCACTGAACTCTCCAGAATATTGAAACCACTTATCCCTCACCGCCTGCTCTTGGCTCCGGTGAAGGACACCCTCGATCCTCCGAGCTATTTCCACAACTAGCCCGTAAAAAGTCCCCATATCTACCTCTTGAGCCATGGTGGCCTAGATATTAGAGTACAACCTGGCAATAAACCTCCGCATTCTATCTGCATCGGTAGGAAGTATCATAAATACATGGCTAGACAACTTAGAGAATCTCGCCTCATAGTCGGTCACCGATATCTAGCTCTGCTGAAGCTGCTCGAACTGAAACCGCAACTCTTCCCTCTTAGAGGGTGGAATATATCTGTCCAAGAAGAGGCATGTGAACTGATCCCAAGTCGTGGGAGGAGAACCTGTTGGTCTGCTGAGAAGATAGGACTGCCACCATCTACGAGCCTTGCCCTCCAGCTGAAAGGTGGTAAAGTCCACGCCGTGGGACTCCAATATCCTCATGTTGTGCAGTCTGTCCCTGCACCGATCAATAAAGTCCTAGGGATCCTCATATCTCTAACCTCCAAAGATAGGGGGATGAAGCCTGGCCCATCTGTCCAATAGCTTCTGCAGATCGCCGACCGCAGCTGGTCTGGGCTAAGGTATAGCTGCTGTAACTGGCTGAGCTCCGCCCACGGGTAGTGCGCCCTAGGTCTGATATATGGCAGCTACATGCCCTAGAGCTTGAGTGGTAGGGGTCTGTGCTCCCCCTCCCGCCTGAGATGTGGCCGGGTCTGCTGGAAATAAACCAGCATGAGTCATAGAATCCATGAACCATAGCATACAGCCCATGACCTCGTCGAATCCTGGTGCGGACATGAAATCCACCAGGGCTGGCTCTGCTGCAGGCACCTCGCTCTGCTCCTCAATAATAGGATCCTCTACTGGATCCACTGGTAGCATGACTGGAACAACTCTAGGATGCCCTCGTCCTCCACCACTAGTTGGATCCCTCCCTCGGCCTCTTCCTCGGCTTCTAGCAACAGGGGGAGCAACTCCTCCATGATCTAGTACATCTGCCGCACGCGCTCTCACTATCTGTGATAGAATAAGAGAATGATGCTTGGCATAACATCAACTGCACGATAGGAGATGAAGAAAAGAGTAGTTTCCTAACACCCTATAGTCTCTCGAAGATAAGTATGGATGTTTCCGTACCAATCCGCAAGACTCTATTAGACCTGCTCATAACTTGCGAGACCTACGTGAACCTAGTGCTCTGATACTATGTTATCACGACCTAATTTCTCCTATAGGCCATGATGGTGCCAACGTCGCCGCTAGGCAAGCAGACGGTGAACTAACTACGTGATTACTCTTTTTTTTTTAAAAAAACAAAAGGCTTCCAAGTAATTAAATTCCATTTATTAAGAGATTTAAGAAGTAGAAAGTTTAATAATTAAAACTATAAAGTTTACTAGAGTGTGTGCCAAGACCTGGTGTCACAAGTGTATGAGCACTAGTAGAATATAAAATATTCTAACTACTCTCTGAAATAACATAGACAGAAAATAAGTACAAAAGAAAGGCTCTAGGTGCTGCAGAATGGCTCAAGAAGTAGCTCACCACTAGGCCTCAGGGTATCGGGGATGCGCGCCGGTGTAACCGCCAAATGCACCTGCCTCACATCCTGCACAGTTAGTGCAGAAGTGTAACGTGAGTACATAAACAACATGTATCCAGTAAGTATCAAGTCTAACCTCGAAGAAGTAGTGACGAGGGGTCGACATCTACACTTACTATAGGCTAACAGTAAAGAAATACAGAAGTTTTAATAAACATGGATTATGTAAATAATAATAATAACTCAATAACAAGCGGGAAGTAAATAATTCTTTTACACATGGTAAGTCCGAAATAAAGTTTTGTCTTATATAATATTAGCCTCTCAAGGCAGGAAAAGATATCAAATATATAATGACACTTTGAGTGTTATCACGCACGATTATGCCGAGGTCGTACGAACCGATCTAGAATAATACGTACACTACAGAGGGTCGAGCGGCACGAACTATAGATGCATCTATCTACTGCCGAAGCGTTCGACCCGCTCCACAAGAAGAGAGGATACTTTATAAACAACCGGTTTAAGAGCTAATATAAGGCTAATGCGCAAAGAAGCACAATTTCTATTAACGATCAAGTAACCTGCCAAAACTCAAGTAAGTAAAATTCGGTCATTTACAATTCCTTAAACGAGTTCCAATATAATTTAGGAACTTTAATTAACAAGTAGGGTGCAAATATTACAAGTATTTCATGATTCAGGTCCTAAACTACCCGGACATAAGAATAACTAGTATCTACACACGGACTCTTGTCACCTCGTGCATACGTAGCCCCCGCAATTAGAAGCAAATAGAAATTTAAATCACCTATGGGGTAAATTCCCTCTTAGAAGGTTAGGCAAGAGACTTACCTTTTCTCAAAGCTCGCTTTCTGGCCTCAAATTCACCCTAAAGCCTCCACTCGGTACTGAACAATCGGAAACTAGTCAAATGTTATATAAATTAATCAATATACGCTGAGAAGTTAATGATTTAGCTATTAGAGTAATTCCCCAACCCAAATTGGAAGATTCATAAAATTCACCCTCGGACCCACCTGCCTAGATTCCGAAAATTTTCGAAGAAAGTATTTACCCATAACCTCACGAACTCAAATATATAATTTTCACTCAATCCCATAACTATTTTCGTGGGTAATCCCATTTTTATTAAAACCTAGGGTTATTCATCTAAACCTATGATTTTCACAAATCTACATGTTAAAATCTACCCATAATCTATGTATTTAACTTACATTGGATAGAAATTACTTTCCTCAAATAGCTAGGTGGGAATCTCTCTCTAGGAAGCTCCAAAATCGCCCCAAGAATTGAAATAAATGAACCAAAAATGACCTAAGTCCGAAATAAATGGACCTCACTGCCTCCAAGACTTTCACATTTGCGGACCAAGGGCCGCATCTGCAGAAGGTTCATCGCAGATGCGGTCCTCTCTTGGCTGGCCTAAATCCGCATCTGCGAGCCCACTCCTGCGGCGCGAGAGCCACACCTACGCCCTTTCTCGCTTCTGCGGTCCCTTGACCGCTTCTGCGCCTAGCGCATCCTGATCTGTGATACCTGGGCTGCCTAAGTATGGCCGCTTCTGCGGCTACTGGCTCGTTTTTGTGAGCTCGCACCTGTGGCTGGCCCTCCGCAGGTGCGATTGCACCAAAAGCTGGATGCTTCAGCTGATCACCCAAGGCCAAACGACTTCCGCGCGTCGTCCGAATGACATCCGGGGCCCTCGAGTCCCCGTCCAAACATACCAACAAGTTTCTAAAGATAAAACAGACTCACTCACACCCTCGGAATGCGGAAAACAACATTTAAACTAGGAATCGCAACCCAAAACCAATAGGTACAACTTATGAACTTCAAATTCTTCCAACTTACTTCGAACGCGCCGATTCATACTTAAACTACTCGGAAAGGCACCAAATTTTGCGTGCAGATATTAAATCACCATACGGAACTATTCTCAGACTCGAAATACAAACGGACCTCGATAACACCAAAACCTACTCCAAACCAAATTTAAAGAACTTTTAAACCTTTAATAAGCCAACTTTCAACATTAAGCACCGAAACGCTCTCGGGTCATCCAAAACCCGATCCGAACATACGCCCAAGTCCAAAATCGTCATACGAACCTACTGGAACCGTCAAATCCCGATTCCGAGGTCGTTTACTCAAAACGTTGAACGAAGTCAAACTTGACCTTTTAAAGCCAAACTAAGGAACAAAGTGTTCCGATTTCAATCCGAACCCTTCCAATTCCTGAACTAACTATCCCCGCAAGTCATAAAACGGTAAAAGCACACGCAAGGAGTCATTTAGGGGAACGGAGATCTAGAAAGTAAAACGATCGGTCGGATCGTTACAACCTCGATCGAAATGTTGTACGTATATGTATGTATATATAGAAAATTGGATAAATAAATAAAGTAGCACCCAAGATAACAAATGACTGCTTGGTGCCACTGGCGCAGGCTTAAAGTTCCCCTCTCAGGGCGTGGGATCTAGCCCAAATTATTGCATTTTTCGTAACTAATTCTGTTTTGCTGCTTACAGGAGATTCATTCTCTTTTTTCTTCTTTTTTTTCCTTCTTCTTTTCTTTATTTTCCTTGTTTTTTCCTTTTACTTTCCTCCAATTGTTGCTGACTCTTTTATTTCTTATTAGTTCCTATTGACTTTCTTAATTTTATATATTCTTGCTTCTATTTCAAAGTTTATACTAGTGTTCTACCAAAAAAAAACTTTCTAGTATTTATTAAGTAAGTTGTCGCTTTGAGTATCTAAATATGCATCTATGGTGAGTTTTAGTCCTATTTGCCCATCTTTTAGTCAAATATAACTCCAGAATATGAAAATTCGTCGAAGACAATTGTAAATGAATAATACTACCTTTTGTTGATATTAGTTATATTATTGAAGTTTTATGCTTTGCTCACCATAATTATTAAATTATTTTATTTAATCGATTTGTCTATATAAACCCAAAAGACGAATAATACGAACCGAAACTCAAAAGAAATCAAGTCAAAGTCCAAAGCAATATGATACCCGGAACCTTCAAATCCTGAATTCGCCTCTGATTGCATGGTTTCTTCCATAGCTCCTTAGCTTACATACAATTTAGTGTCGTGTACTAGAGTTACTTACCGTTTGGTACCATGTACTAGACCTGCAAATTTTAGCTTACACTTCCCATAATCAAGTTTTCCAACCAGGGCAGATTTAAAGGGAAGATATAAGGTTCAAGGGCGAATCTAGTAGCCAAATAAAATATATGTAATAAAAAATCTACTAAATATTAATAATATTAATATCAATTATTATCGTCTATTAATTTTATATTTATTATAAGAATTCATAAACTTAAAACCTGTCTAACCTAACTATGAGTTCCGAAACTAGTCTTTCATAGGTATGTTGTCATTGGGTTTGTTACATGGCACAACATTTATCGTAATATGTAAACTCTTTGACCAAAAGAATAATGGAGTTATTTTCCAGGTAAGTTATTCGTGTTGAATGATGGAAGTTTACAATTTAGCCTCTCTCCCCCTGCTTGATACTAAACAGAATTAACAACCCAAACTTCTCTATCAGAAAAAAAATAAAAAACTCAAAAATGGGGTCTCTTCCACCATCATCATTATCGTTGAACCATTGTTCTAAAGAATCCTCAATAGACTCAACCCATCTTCTTAACCTCTTCAAATCCCAACAAAATTACGTCGATCAATCACTTCTTCCAAAATTTTGATCTCTCTCAAAATCTAACCTTCACCTAGACTCTCCTCAATTCCAAAGGCACAATTGTTTGGAAAATCAGTCTAAGAAAATCTCACAAACCTTCATTTCTCTTGGAATAAATATCTTGGGTGGTTTTTATCCGTTGCGGATGCACGCACTTCATGGAGATATAGGAATCTTAGGTTCTAATTATGTTTGGACGTTATGTTCAGCAAGAGCGAGAATACACACTACTAGAAATCCGGTAAAAACCGACCAACGTTGGTCGGTAATGGCCAAAAACTGACCAAAATGCGACCATTTACGTGTGGACGGTATTTTTATGGTCGGAAAGGAATACCGACCAAAGTTGGTCGGAAATTATCGACCAACTTTGGTCGGTCAATTAGATTCAAAAAGAAAAAAACAATTGCAAAAAAACCGACCAAAGTTGGTCGGTATTTTAATTATGTAATAAAAAGATTCACCCATCTGGAAATCGAACCGGGATCTGTACTGTGGCAGGATATTATTCTACCACTAGACCATTGGTACATTTTGTTTTAAGACTGTCTTTTATTTGATTTATACTCTTTAATTGTATTTTCGCACGAAAATAATCGACCAAAGTTGGTCGGTTTTATTAAAAAGTAAAATTACCGATCAAAGTTGGTCGGTTTTTTTAAATGACCCATCGAATTAACCGACCAATTTTGGTCGTTTTTTTAATATTAATTTTTATTTATTTTAATTGAAAAACCGACCAAAGTTGGTCGGTTTCTTGAAACATAATTTTGCGGGACTCAAAAATAGTTTTTCACATTTTTGCGCCAAAGAAAACCGACCAAAGTTGGTCGGTTTCGTAAAAAAAAAAAATTTTAAATTTTTTTTTGAAAAACCGACCAACTTTGATCGATTTTTTGGTCGATTCTTTGACCGATCAAAGTTGGTCGGTCGACCTTGGCCGGTTTTTGCCGAAATTCTAATAGTGATAGAAGAATTGTTAAGGCTTTGCTTTGTGCTAAGGCTAAAGGCGTGTATTTGATTTGTGTGACTTGTGAAATTGATGGGGTTGTGTGATATGAATGTGCATTTGCCTCAGGAGAGAGTGTTTACCCGAGAAATGGATAGAGTTGAATTTATACGCAGTTTTGAGGATATGTGGCGTAACTTAATACAAAATGCAAGGATAAATAAAAATGTAAATATAGATTGGAGAGAATGTAAAATAGATAAGGTTACGAGGAACAATGAATCTTAGGATTCAACAAATAGAATCAATCTAAGGAGTCTGAAAGAGCGATGTTTTACTGTAGAAGAATATAGCACTTTTATTACAATGTGTTTAAACCTCAGAAAAAATTTGTTCTACAGAAATAGTAACCAAACCCTTTTATAGTGGAGGGATTTGGCTCTAAGCATAATAAAATAAACATTCAGTGGGAGACCCATGATAAGTCAACTTTTCCATAATTTCTGCCAAGATTCTCTCTAGTGGGATTGCAACGGCTTTCTCTGTGAGCTTGATCTTGCTTATAACCCTCGATTTTGGTTTGAGTTTGATTTCGGCTCGAACTCATGATCTTGGTTCGAGCCCGATCCTGACTCGAGCCCTCGAATTGATTCGAGGTCAATGTTGGTTGGTCTCGGGATTGTCAGCATGGTAGATTTTGATTCGAGCTTGGTACTGATATTGAACTTGACACGGATCGGCCTTCCCAGGTTCGAGGATAGTTTGCTCCACCTTCGGGATCTTACTTTGATAAATTATTGTTTGAACTCGATCGGACGTGCCAAAGCCGAAACCTATTTCGACCATACGCAGAGAGAATGTGGTGTTCTTTTGATTTGGAACCCGTGACATCTACTGCTATTCAGATGGGGACCACGAATTTTAGGAGAGAAAGGTTTGTCGTGAATCACCCTGCTGGGAGGATCGGGAAAAGCTTCATCTTTAAGGTGATTAATTAATATAATTATCTCTCTTTTTTGTGAAAATGTGAAAAGACGTACGTGGTGTTTTTAAAATTCTAAAATAAATTTAGATTAGTTAATGCTTGAGACTGATTCTCTTGATGGCATTTTGTCCTTATCTTAAAATTTGTTGCATGTTCACCTTGCATAAAATGCTGGAATGTATGAACATGGATAAGGTTCTATCTTGTTCCAGCTTCCCTCTGCCACTTCCTATTGGAAAAACATGTTTGGAATCTTAGTAATGAAAGCTTTGGTTTCTTTAATATGACTTTGTACGTCTAGCTTTAGAGAACCCTTAAATGGTACGACAAATTGAGGGTATTCGAATGAAATCAACCCAAGTAGCACGAAATGGATATAGACATTCATATTGCTAATCACAACTAGCTTGGGATTGAGGAGTTCTAGTAGTAAATGTCGTTCTACTATGTACAATATTGGTTGTTTAAAAGATTTCGAGTCTTGATGCTTCTTTCATTACATGCTAATGCAACCCTAGATACTTATGCTCAATTACAATTAGTTGATGGTAAGTAAAAGTGCCAAAATGGGTAAAAGAAAACAGTTATCTATCCATATTATCCATTAAAAAATATGTTGGATAATAAATTTTTTAAAAATGGGTTGAGTATGGATAAGAACCATATTATCCACTTAAAAATTTGGTTAATCAAATGGATAACTAATGTGTTTAACTTTTACATTTGTAAAGCCTCAAATTGGGGTTCCTCAAGTTTGGGAGACTAGGAATTCCCCCATAAGTGATCATATTCAAGAAGCCATGGATAACCGGATAACCCATTTTTTATTCGTCTCAAATACGGGTCGGGTCGGATAATTTATCCATTTTTTGAATTATCCGTTTTCGACCCGCGAATATCCGATCCGCCCCGCCCGTTTGCCACCCGTAATGGTAAGCATATCAGATAACACTAGTTAAATTTTGGGCCTTTCAAATTCTAGCATCTTATGTGGTTGTTCCGCTTGCGTACGGATAATATCCCGTCAATCCTTGAAATGATGCCTAAAGTCACTTGGACTAGCTGATTGTTAACCTTCAGCAGCGTGCTAAGAATTGGACCTGTCACGACCCCAGTTTCCCACCTTAATATGTCGTGATGACACCTATTCTTTAAGACTAGGTGAGCCTAACATACATTGAGGACTAACAGAAATAACAACCTAGCTATCAAGTCAAACTGTTAAACTATCATAAATAAACTCAAACGGTACAACTGTCAAATAACTCCCAAAACCTGGTGGAACCGAGTCATAGCTCTACAGAGAGTGCACTAATAATCTCGAAGTACAATACTGTTTTGAACAGGAATAAACAGTAATACAACTAAAATCAGAATGTGACTTTGAGGCTTGCGAACGTCGAACATGTGTACTTTGAAGTCTCCGAAAATAACTGATCAATCACTAGCGTCCGACACGAGCGGATGTACCTGGATCTTCACAAATATTGTAGAAACGTAGCATGAGTATACCATAGTGGTACCCAGTAAGTATCAAGTCTAACCTCGGTAGAGTAGTGACTAGGTCAGGTCAAGACACCTACTAGGACAAGAAAACTGAACAGAGTATCATATAGTGTAATAATGGAAAGCGAGAAAATGAATGACAACAAAGTAGTACAATAATGTAGGCTAACGACGGAATTTTAAGGCAATAAAGGCAACAAAGAGTGAACACATGATAAGAACAACAAGTGATCAAGTACCGTAAAATACAAGTAAAAACAATAAAGAAAAGATAACGACTGTTCCAAATAAACAAGCCTTTTTAACATAGAATGTACAACAAGAATCACAACCGAGGTACCACACCTCCTAATCTCATTTCACAAGTCACAATCATAATCTTTTTTAAATCAACGCGTGAGCCTTACATTTATTTTGAAAATATTTTTCCAAAATAGATACATGCATTTTAGCCCCCTTATCTCACCGAGTGGCTTCAAGTAATTAGTTTACTAGCACCACGCATATAAATCCTGCCTTATCTCACTGCATGCGTATCAACCCCTATCCTTATACCACCTGTAATGACCCAACCTGTCATTTTGCTTTCTAGAACCTAGTTACCCTAAAATAAGACCCCGTATGTACTTTTAGTTAGTTCAGGGACTGGAAGGGTTCAGATTAAAATCGGAACACTTGGTTCCTTAGTTTGGCTTTAAAAGGCCAAGTTTGACTTTGATCAACATTTTGAGTAAACGACCTCGGAATCGGGATTTGATGGTTTCAGTAGGTTCGTATAATGATTCTGTACTTGGGCGTATGTTCGGATTGGGTTTTGGCCGACCCGGGAGCGTTTCAGCGCTTAATAGTGAAAGTTAGTTATTTGAAGGTTTAAAGTTCTTCAAATTTGGTTCGGAGTAGGTTTTGGAGTAATCGAGGTCAGTTTGGAATTTCAAGCCAGGGAATAATTCTGTATGGTGATTTAAGACTCGCACGCAAAATTTGGTGTCATTCCGAGCAGTCTAAGTATGATTCGGCACGTTCGGAGCAATTTGGAAATTCGAAGTTCATATTTTGATTCAATTCGGTTTGGGGGTGCGGTTCTTAGTTTCGTTATTGATTTACGCATTTCGAGAGTTTCAGCAGCTCCGTATTATGTTTACAGATTTGTTGGTGTATTTGGACAGGATCCCGAGTGGCTCGGGTGAGTTTCGGACTGCCCGGAGCAATGTTGGAAAAACCAGATTTTCCAGTTCTGGTTTCCTTCTTCGCGCATGCGGAAGGTCTCACGCGTTTGCAACGAAGGATTTGGGGAGCTAGGCAGTTACCCTTCGCGTTCGCGAGAAGGGGGTCGCGTTCGCGAAGCTTGGGGATCCCAGGCCTATGCTTTCGCGAAGGCCTTCTCGCGTTCGCATAGAAGGACGGTGCATGTGAGGGGTTAGCATATTTTACCCTTCGCATTCACTAAGGGTAGGCCAAGTAAGCCTTCACGTTCACGAGGCACCTACCACGTTCGCGAAGAAGGATTTTACTGTGCCGGACAGAATTTCTTAAAAACGGGGCTCAGTAATTTTTGAGCCCATTTTCTCCATTCTTAGGTGATTTTCGAGCTTCTTGAGAGGGGTATACACCTAGCAACGTGGAGGTAAGTTAATTCTATCTATTGTGAGTATAATACATAGATTATGGTAGATTATAATATGTAAATTGTGGAAATCAAGGGGTTTAGATGAAAAACCTAGGTTTTGATAAAAATGAGATTTTAACCACAAAAATGGTTATGGAATAGGATGAAAATTATATATTTGAGTTCTTGAGGTTATGGGTGACAATTTTCTCGAAATATTTTCAGAATTCGGGTACGTGGGCCCGGGGTGAATTTTAGAAATTTTATCAAATTGGGTTGGTTACTTACTCTAATAGATAAATTATGAAATAATGAGTATGTATTGATTAAATTATATAACATTTGGCTAGTTTTGGAGTTTTGCACCAAATTGAGGCTTTAACGCGAAATCATGACCCGGAAGTTAGCTTTGAGGCGAGGTAAGTCTCTTGTCTAACCTTGCAAGAGAAAATTTACCCCATAGGTGATTTAAATAAATATTTACTTTTAATTGAGGGGGCTACGTACGTACGAGGTGATGAGAGTCCGTACGTAGCTACTATTATGCTATTGTGCGGGTAGTTTTAGGACCATATTCATGAATTATTTGAAAATCTTGCATCATACTTGTTAATTTAAAAATACCTAAATTATATTAGTATTTGTTGGAGAAATTGTGGAAGATCGTTAGTGAACTTTGTATTATTTTTGTATAAAACTTCAGTAATATTTAAGTCGAATGCTTATAAAATATCCTTCTCTTCTTGTGGAGCAGGCCGAACGCCTCGGCAGTAGATAGATGCATCTATGGTTCATGCCGCTCGAACCTCGGCAGTGTACATATTATTTCAGATCGGGTCGTACGACCTCGACATAAATCGTGCTTAATAATAATAATAATTATACGGTGTCTTGACATTATTATTGAAACTTGTGAAGATAAATGACTTATTGGAAAATTTTAAATTGTGAAAGAATTATTTTTTTCCTGCTTGTTAAGGAAATTTGTTATTATTCCCATAAACCGTGTTTATTTAAATATTCCTATCTTAATATTATTGACCCATAGTAAGTGTCGAAGTCGACCTCTCGTCACTACTTTTTCGAGATTAGAATTTACACTTACTGGGTACACGTTGTTTACGTACTCATGCTATACTTGCTGCACTTTTTGTATAGGATCTGAGACAGGTGCATTAGGCGGTCCTACCGGCGCGCATCCCACATATCCTGAGGCTTAGTGGTGAGCTACTTTCTGAGCCGTTCTGCAGTTCCTAGAGCCTCTATTTTGTATTTGTATTCTGTCTATTTTATGTTCAGACATTTGTTGAGTTTTGTATAATCTACTAGATGCTCTTACACTTGTGACACCAGGTCTTGGCACACACGCTAGTAGAATTGTGGTTTGAAAATATTACTTTGGTTTTTATTTGTTTAGACTTTTTATTCTTCTTAAATCTTGCAAGTAAGGGAAGTTTAATTACTTGAAAATTTATTAAAAGAAGAAATATGTGTTTAATTCACTAATTGGCTTGCCTAGCAGTGATGTTGGGCGCCATCACGATCTATAGGTGAAATTGGATCGTGACAACATGGTATCAGAACACTAGGTTCACGTAGGTCTCACAAGTTATGAGTATGCCTAATAGAGTCTTGCGGATCGATATGGATACGTCTGTACTTATCTTCGAGAGGCTATATGGTGTTAGAAAACTACCTTTCTTCATCTCCTATCGTGAAGTTGATGTAATACTAAGTATCTTTCCCTTATTCTCTCACAAATGGTGAGGACGCGCTCTATGGAGGTTCCAGACCAGGGAAGAACTGCTCCCCCTATTGCTAGAGGCCGAGGCAGAGATCGGGGGAGGGCTCCGGCCTGTGGTAGGGGACGAGGATATCCCAGAGTTGCTCCTGCTATGACACCAGTGGATCCAATAGAGGATCCTATTATTGAGGACCAGGGCGAGGTGCCTGCTGCAGGGCCAGCTCCAGTGGATTTCACAACCGCTCCGTGATTTCAGGAGGTTATGGGTCGTGTGCTGCGGTTCATGGATACTATGACTCAGGCCAGTTTATTTCTGGCAGATCCAGCCATATCTCAGGCTGAAGGGGGAGGCTCATGGGCATGCAACTGATGTATATTAGACCCAGGGTGCACTACCCGTGGGCTGAGCTCAACCAGTTACAGCAGCTACACCGGAGCCCATACCAACTATGGCAGGTGATTCGCATATGCTATTGCACAGATGGACCAGGCTTCATCCTCCTCCTTTCGGAGTTGAGCGACATGAGGACCCCAGGAATTTATTGATCGGTGTAGGGACAAACTGCACAACATAAGGATACTAGAGTCCCACGAGGTAGACTTCACCACTTTTCAGCTGGAGGGCAGGGCCCGTAGGTGGTGGTAGTCACATCTTCTCGGTAGACTAGCAGGTTCCCTTCACATGACTTGGGAATAGTTTACACGCCTCTTCTTTGACAAACACATTCCATCCTCCCAGAGGGAAGAGTTACGGTTCCAGTTCGAGCAGCTCCAACAGGGTCAGATATCAATGACCGACTATAAGGTGAGGTTCTCTGAGTTGTCTTGCCATGCACTTATGATACTACCTACAGATGTAGAGAGAGTGAGGAGGTTTGTCGCCGGATTGCACTCTGGTATTCAGGCCAACATGGCTCGAGAGGTGGAGATAGGGACTTCTTAGGGGCTATTTGTGGAGATAACTGGGAGGATCGAGGGTGTCTGTCAACGGTTCCGAGAGCAGGAGGCAAGGGACAAGTGTTTTCGATATTCGAGAGAGTTCAGTGGTGCCCCGACTAGGGGCAAAGGTTAGTCCGTGAGGGGTCATTCCAGCAGGCCCCCTTTTCCAGCAGGCACCCTTTTCCAGCATCGCCACCTTCTCGGAATGCTCCAATGCGACCTTATTTCAGTGTTATACCAGAGAGTTCTTACCGCTCACCAGCTATTCAGGGCTCCTCCAGTGGGTATTCAGGTCATCAGGGCTAGATTTCAGGTCAGCAGTCCACCGTATTGAGGAATTGTTTGGAGTGCGGGGATTTCAGTCATGTGCAGAGATTCTGCCCCAGGCTTTGGGGAAAGGCAGTGCAGTAGGGTCAGCAGCCTATGATTACAGCACCAGTTGTTCCACCAGCCATCCGGCCGCCCAGAGGTGGAGGGAAGGTGGGTAGGGGCCGTCCTAGAGGTGGAGGACAGTCAGGTGGAGGCCAGTTAGGTGGCGCTCTAGCTAGGCTCTATGCATTTTTGGCCAGACCAGATGCAGTGACCTTAGATGTCGTGATCACATGTATTATTTCTATTTGCGGTAGAGATGCCTCAGTATTATTTGATCCAGGGTCTACGTATTCATATGTGTCATCTCTGTTTGCTCATTTCCTGGGTGTTTATCCCGAGTCCTTGGGTACTCCTATTTATGTGTCCACTACTGTGGGAGATTCTGTTGTTATGGATTGGATCTACTGGTCCAGCATTGTTACATTCTGTGGTTATGAAACTAGAGCAGATCTTCTGCTTCTTCATATGACCGACTTTGAGATCATCCTGCGCATGGAATGGTTATCTCCATATCATGCCCTCCTAGATTTCTATGCCAAGACTGTTACCTTGGCGATGCCAGAGTTGCCTAGATTGGAATGGAAGGGTTCGTCTATCAGTGCATCTAGTTGGGTTATTTCCTTTCTGAAGGCTCGACACATGGACGAGAAGGGCTGTTTGGCTTATTTGGCCTATGATCGGGACACTGCTGTAGAGACTCCGGCAATTGATTCAGTGCCCGTAGTCTGAGAGTTCTCCGATGTGTTTTCTTCTAATCTTCCACACATGCCACAAGATCGTGATATTGATTTTTGTATTGATTCTGCCCCAGGTACCCAGCCTATATCTATCCCACCATACCGAATGGCTCCAAAGGAGTTGAAGGAACAGCTTGAGGAGTTGTTAGCAAAGGGGTTCGTTAGGCCGAGTGTGTCTCCTTGGGGCGCACCGATATTATTTGTGAAGAAGAAGGATGGAACTATCCGGATGTGTATTGATTATCTCCGATTGAACAAAGTCACAATTAAGAATAAGTACCCATTTCTGCGTATTGATGATTTGTTTGACCAGTTACAAGGTGTCAGAGTGTTTTCTAAGATCGACTTGAGATCGGGGTACCATCAGTTGAAGATTCGAGATTCAGATGTTTCGAAGACTACTTTTCGTACTAGATATGGCCATTATGAATTTCTGGTGATGTCCTTGGGTATGATCTGATGAACCGGGTATTCAGGCCGTATATTGACTCGTTTGTCATCGTTTTCATTGATGACATTTTGATCTATTCGCGTGGTATGGAGGAGCACAAGCATCATTTGAGAGTGGTGCTTCAGACCTTGCTGGAACAAAATCTATATGCTAAGTTCTGTAAGTGTGAATTTTGGCTAGACTTTGTAGCATTCTTTGGACATATTGTATCGGGCGGGGGTATTACAGTTGATCACAGAAAGATCGAGGCAGTTCAGAATTGGCATTGTCCCACTTCGGCGACTGAAATCAGGAGTTTCCTGGGGTTAACAGGTTATTATCGTCGATTTGTGAAGGGTTTTCATCTATTGCAACACCTTTGACCAAATTGACCTAGAAGGGTGCTCCATTACTATGGTACTATGATTATGAGGTGAGCTTTCAGAAGCTCAAGACAACATTGACTTCAGCACCGGTGTTAGTGTTGCCTTCTGGTTCAGGGATGTATACAGTGTATTGCGACGCTTCACGCGTTGGCCTAGGTTGTGTTTTGATGCAGGAGGGGCGGGTTATTGTATATTCTTCACGTCAGCTGAAGCCCCACGAGAATAATTATCTGGTGCATGATTTGGAGTTGGTTGTGATTGTTCACGCTCTAAATATTTAGAGGCATTATCTTTATGGAGTGTCCTGTGAGGTTTACACCGATTATCGCAACTTAAAACATCTGTTCAAGCAAAATGATCTAAATTTGAGACAGCGCATGTGGTTTGAGTTATTAAAAGATTATGATATTACTATCCTTTATCATCCGGGTAAAGCAAACGTAGGTGCAGACACCTTGAGCAGAAAGGCAAAGAGTATTGGTAGTTTGGCCTTTATTTTAGCAGAGGAGAGGCCATCAGCTTTGGACATTCAGTCCTTGGATAATAGACTTGTAAGGCTGGATATTTCAGAGCCCAGTCTAGATTTTGCATGTGTTGTTGCCCAGTCTTCACTATTTGAGCGGATCCAGGCTCGATAGTTTGATGATCCACACTTGTTGGTTCTCCGAGATACGGTACTATGGGGTGGTGCCAAGGAGGTTACTATCGACGAAGATGGTGTTCTGCGACTCCAGGGTCATCTATGTGTTCCTAATATGGATGGGCTGAGGGAAAAGATCTTAGAAGAAGAACACAGTTCTCGGTATTCTGTTCATCCAGGTGCTACTAAGATGTATCGCGACCTGAGGAAGCATTATTGGTGGTGGCAAATGAAGAAAGACATAGTTGAGTATGTAGCTAAGTGCCTAAATTGTCAGCAAGTTAAGTATGAGCACCAGAGGCCAGGTGGCCTACTTTAGCAAATGACTATACCGGAGTGAAAATGGGAGCGCATTACTATTAACTTCGTCGTTGGGTTGTTGCGGACCTTACGGAAGTTTGATGCAGTTTGGGTCATTGTCGACAGGTTGATCAAGTCAGCACACTTCATTCCGGTTGTGACTACGTATACTTCAGAGAGGTTGGCCCAGATTTATATTCAGGAGATAGTTCGATTGCATAGTGTGCCAATTTCCATCATATCAGATAGAGGCCCTCAGTTTACTTCACATTTCTGGAGAGCGGTACAGAGTAAATTGGGGATCCATGTAGAACTCAGCACAACTTTCCACCCGCAGACCGACGGGCAGTCAGAGCGAACAGTTCAGATCTTGGAGGACATGCTCAGAGCATGTGTGATTGACTTCGGAGGTTAGTGGGATCGTTTCTTGCCTTTGGCCGAGTTTGCTCGCAATGGCAGTTACCAATCCAGCATCGAGATGGCTCAATTTGAGGCTTTATATGGTCGGCGATATTGTTCGCCCATCGGATGGTTTGAGCCCGGCGAGGCTAAGTTATACGGTACTGATTGGGTGAAGGATGCCTTGAACAAGGTAAAGTTGATTCAGGAGCGATTTCGTATAACACAGTCCAGGCATAAGAGTTATGCGGATCATAAAACGCTCGATTTATCATTTATGGTGGGTGAGAAAGTTCTCCTAAAGGTTTCGCTGATGAAGGGAATCATGAGGTTCGGGAAGAATGGCAAGTTGAGCCCAAGGTTTATAGGCCCATTTGAGGTGTTGAGACGAGTTGGGGAGGTTGCTTACGAGCTTGCTTTTCCTCCCAGTCTATCAGGAGTTCATCTGATATTCCATGTATCTATGCTCTTTAAGTATCGTGCTGACCTGTCGTATGTGTTAGACTTCAGCACGGTTCAGCTATATGAGAGCTTGGGTTATGAGGAGGAGCCAGTTGCCATTGTTGATAGGCAAGTTCTCCAATTGAGGTCCAAGAGGATTTCTACGGTAAAAGTTCAGTGGTGGGGCCAACCAGTCTAGGAGAGACTTGGGAGGCCGAGGAGGACATGCGGAGCATATATCCACACTTATTCAGCACTCCAGGTATGATTCTAAACCCGTTCGAGGACGAACGTTTGTTTAAGAGGTGGCAAATGTAACGACCCAACCGACCGTTTTGCCTTCTATAAACCCGCTCCCCTAAATAAAACTCCCCGTATGTGCTTTTAATATTTTATGACTTGCGGGGATGGTTAGTTCAGGGATTGGAAAGGTTCAAGTTGAAATTGGAATACTTGGTTCCTTAGTTTGTTTTTAAAAGGCTAAGTTTAACTTCGGTCAACCTTTTGAGTAAACGATCTCGGAATCGGGATTTGACGGTTCCAGTAGGTTTGTATGATGATTCTGAACTTGAGCGTATGTTCAGATCGGGTTTTGGATGATCCGGGAGCGTTTCAGCGCTTAATAGTGAAAGTTGTCTATTTGAAGGTTTAAAGTTCTTCAAATTTGATTTGGAGTAGGTTTTGGAGTAATCGAGGTCCATTTGGAATTTCAAGCCCAAGAATAGTTCCGTATTGTTATTTAATACTTGCACGCAAAATTTGGTGTCATTCCGAGTAGTCCAAGTATAATTCGGCGCGTTCGGAGCAATTTGGGAACTTGAAGTTCACATTTTGATTCAATTCGGTTTTGGGGTGCTATTCTTAGTTTCGTTGTTGATTTACGCATTTCGAGAGTTCGGGCAGGTCCGTATTATGTTTACAGAATTGTTGGTGTATTTGGACGGGGTCCTGAGTGGCTCGGGTGAGTTTTGGACCGCCCGGAGCAATGTTGGAAAAACCAAATTTTCCAGTTCTGGTTTCCTTCCCTTCGCGTTCGCGGGAATAGGGTCACGTTCACGAAGCTTAATGATCCCAGGCCTACGCGTTCGCGAAGGACTTATCGCATTCGCATAGAAGGACGAGGCCTGGGAGGGCTCATCATATTTTACCCTTCGCATTCGCGAAGGAGGTCACGCGCTCGCGAAAGAGTTCACGCGTTCGCGAAGGAGTTCACGCATTCGCAAAGGGTAGGCCAAGTAAGCCTTCACGTTCGTGAGACCCTTGTCGCATTCGTGAAGTGCATTTTCAGGGCCTGGGGAATTTTGCCTTCGCGAACGCGAGGCAATAACCGTGTTTGCGAAGAAGGATTTTACTGTGCCGGACAGAATGTCTTAAAAACGGAGCTCAGCCATTTTTGAGCCCATTGTTTCCATTCTTGGGCGATTTTGAAGTTTCTTGAGAGGGGTGTTCACTTAGAAACTTAGAGGTAAGTTAATTCTATATATTGTGAGTTTAATACATAGATTATGAGTAGAGTATAACATGTAAATTGTGGAAATCAAAGGTTTACATGAAAAACCTAGGTTTTGATAAAAATGAGAATTTAACCAAGAAAATGGTTATGGAATGGGATGAAAATTGTATATTTGACTTCTTGAGGTTATGGGTGATGATTTCCTCCGAATATTTTCGGAATCCAGGTACGTGGGCCCGACGTGAATTTTAGGAATTTGACCAAATTGGGTTGGGTAATTACTCTAACAGATAAATTATGAAATATTGAGTATGTATTGTTTAAATTATATAATATTTGGCTAGTTGTGGAATTTTTGGTACCAAATTAAGGCTTTCACACGAAATCGTGACCGAGAAGTTAGCTTTGAGGCGAGGTAAGTCTCTGGTCTAACCTTGTAATAGGGAATGTACCCCATAGGTGATCTAAATAAATATGTTTTTCAAAAACTGAGGGGGCTACATACGTACGAGGTGACGAGAGTCCGTGCGTAGCTACTATTATGCTATTGTCCGGGTAGCTTTAAGACCCAATTCATGAATTATTTGTAAATCTGCATCATACTTGTTAATTTAAAAATGCCTAAATTATATTAGTATTTGTTGGGGAAATTGTGGAAGATCGTTAATGAACTTTGTATTATTTTTGTATAAAACCTCAGTAATATTTAAGTCAAATGCTTATAAAATATCCTTCTCTTCTTGTGGAGCGGGCCGAATGCCTCAACAGTAGATAGATGTATTTATGATTCGTGCTGCTCGACCCTCGGCAGTGTACACATTATTCCTGATCGGGCTGTATGACCTCGACATAAATCGTGCTTAATAATAATAATAATTACACGGTATCTTGACATTATTATTGCAGCTTGTGAAGATAAATGACTTATTGGAAAATTTTAAATTGTGAAAGAATTATTTGTTTTCCTGCCTGTTAAGGAAATTTGTTATTATTCCCATAAACTGTGTTTATTTAAATATTCCTATCTTAATATTATTGACCAATAGTAAGTGTCGAAGTCGACCTCTCGTCACTACTTCTTCGAGATTAGACTTTATACTTACTGAGTACACGTTGTTTACGTACTCATGCTACACTTCCTGTACGTTTTGTACAGGATCTGATACAGGTGCATCAGGCGGTCCTACCGGCGCGCATCCCAAATATCCCGAGGCTTAGTAGTGAGCTTCTTTCTGAGCCGTTCTACAGCTCCTAGAGCCTCTCCTTTGTATTTGTATTCTATCTATTTCATGTCCAGACATTTGTTGAGTTTTGTACAATCTACTAGATGCTCATATACTTGTGACACCGGGTCATGGCACACACGCTAGTAGAATTATGGTTTTAAATTATTACTTTGGTTTTTATTTATTTAGACTTATTATTCTTCTTAAATCTTGCAAGTAAGGAAAGCTTAATTACTCGGAATTTTTTTAAAAGAGGAAATATATGTTTAATTTACTAGTTGGCTTGCCTAGCGGTGATGTTGGGCGTCATCACGATCTATAAGTAAAATTGGATTGTGACAACATGGTGTTAGAGCACTAGGTTTACGCAGGTCTCACAAGTTATGAGCATTCCTAATAGAGTCTTGCGGATTTGTACAGAGACGTCTGTCCTTATCTTTGAGAGGCAATCGGGTGATAGGAAACTACCTTTCTTCATCTCCTATTGTGCAGTTGATGTAATACTAAGTATATTTCCCTTATTCTCTCACAGATGGTAAGGACGCGCTTTACGAAGGTTCTAGACCAGGGAAGAACTGCTCCCCCTATTGCAAGAGGTCGAGGCAGAGGTCGGGGGAGGGCTCCAGCCCTTGGTAAGGGACGAGGATATCCTAGAGTTGCTCCTGCTATGCCACTAATGAATCCAGAAGAGGATCCTATCTTTTAGGAGCAGGGATTGGAAGGATTCGGGTTAAAATCGAAACACTTAGTTCCTTTGTTTGGCTTTAAAAGGTCAAGTTTGGCTTTAAAAGGTCAACATTTTGAGTAAATGACCTCGGAATCGAGATTTGATGGTACCAGTATGTTCGTATGATGATTCTGGACTTGGGAGTATGTTCAGATCGGGTTTTGGACAATCCGGGAGCATTTCAGTACTTAATAGTGAAAGTTGGCTATTTGAAGGTTTAAAGTTCTTCAAATTTGGTTTGGAGTAGGTTTTGGAGTAATCGAGGTCCGTTTGGAATTCCAAGCCTGAGAATAGTTCCGTATGATAATTTAATACTTGCACGCAAAATTTGGTGTGATTCCGAGTAGTCTAAGTATGATTCGGTGCGTTCGGAGCAATTTGGGAACTTGAAATTCATATTTTGATTCAATTCGGTTTTGGGGTGCGATTCTTAGTTTTATTGTTGATTTACACATTTTGAGAGTTCAAGCAGGTCCGTATTAAGTTTACAGACTTGTTGGTGCATTTGGATGGGGTCCCGAGTAGCTTGGGTGAGTTTCTGATCGCCCAGAGCAATGTTGGAAAAATTAGATTTTCCAGTTCTGGTTTCCTTCGTCGCGAACAATGAAGGACTCACGCGTTCGCGATGAAGGATTTGGGGAGCTGGGCAGTTACCCTTCATAGTCGCGGGAAGGGGGTTGCATTCGTGAAGCTTGGGGATCCCAGGCCTATGCGTTCGCGAAGGCCTTCTAGCGTTCACATAGAAGGACGGGGCCAGGGAGGGGTCATCATATTTTACCCTTTGCGTTCGCGAATGAGCACAAACATTCACGAAGGGTAGGTCAAGTAAGACTTCGCGTTCGCGAGACCCATATCGTGTTCGCGAAGGGCATTTTCAGGGCTTGGGGAATTTTACCTTCGCGAACGCGAGGCACTTACCGCGTTCGTGAAGAAGGATTTTACTGTGCAGGACAGAATGTTTTAAAAACGGGGCTCAACCAGGTTTTAGCCCATTTTCTCCATTCTTGGGTGATTTGGGAGCTTCTTGAGAGGGGTGTTCACCTAGAAACTTAAGGGTAAGTTAATTCTACCTATTGTAAGTTAAATACATAAAAATTATATATTTAAGTTCTTGAGGTTATTGGTGACGATTTCTTCTGAAAATTTTCGTAATCCAGGTACGTGGGCCCGAAGTGAATTTTAGGAATTTTATCAAATTGGGTTGGGTAATTACTCTAATAGATACATTATGAAATATTGAGTATGTATTGATTAAAGTATATAACATTTGGCTAGTTTTGGAATTTTTGGTACCAAATTGAGGCTTTAACACGAAATCGTGACCAGGAAGTTAGCTTTGAGGCGACGTAAGTCTCTTGTCTAACCTAGTGATAGGGAGTTTACCCCATAGGTGATTTAAATAAATATTTGTTTCTAATTGAGGGGGCTACGTACGTACGAGGTGACGAGAGTCTGTGCGTAGCTACTGTTATGCTATTGTCCGGGTAGTTTTAGGACCCAATTCATGAATTATTTGGAAATCTGCATCATACTTGTTAATTTAAAAATGCCTAAATTATATTAGTATTTGTTGGAGAAATTGTGGAAGATCGTTAATAAACTTTTTATTATTTTTGTATAAAACCTCAGTAATATTTAAGTCGAATGCTTATAAAATATCCTTATTTTCTTGTGGAATGGGTCGAACGCCTCGGCAGTAGATAGATGCATTTATGGTTCATGCCGCTCGACCCTCGGGAGTGTACACATTATTATGGATCGGGTCGTACGACCTTGGCATAAATTGTGGTTAATAATAATAACAATTACACGGTGTCTTGACATTATTATTGCAGCTTGTGAAGATAAATGACTTATTGGAAAATTTTAAATTATGAAAGAATTATTTTTTTTCCTGCTTGTTAAGGAAATTTGTTATTATTCCCATAAATCATGTTTATTTAAATATTCATAACTTAATATTATTGACCCATAGTAAGTGTCGAAGTCGACCTCTCGTCACTACTTCTTCTTCGAGATTAGACTTTATACTTACTGAGTACACGTTGTTTACGTACTCATGCTACACTTGCTGTATTTTTTGTGTAGGATCTAAGACAGGTGCATCAGGCGGTCCTACCGACGCGCATTCCAGATATCTCGAGGCTTAGTGATGAGCTGCTTTCTGAGCCGTTCTGCAGCTCCTAGAGCCTCTCCTTTGTATTTGTATTCAGTCTATTTCATGTTTAGACATTTGTTGAGTTTTGTATAATCTACTAGATGCTCATACACTTGTGACACTAGGTCTTGGCACACACGCTAGTAGAATTATGGTTCGAAATTATTACTTTGGTTTTTATTTATTTTGACTTCTTATTCTTCTTAAATCTTGCAAGTAAGAAAAGTTTAATTACTCGAAAATTTATTAAAAGAGGAAATATATGTTTAATTCACTAGTTGGCTTGCCTAGCGGTGATATTGGGCTCCATCACGATCTATATGTGAAATTGGGTCGTGATACCACCATATGCGTATCACAACACAATAATCAACTCGCACCACACGTGTCCATATGACACAACAATAGTCAGAATCAACAATACCAATGTTACCACAATATATAGCCCACAACTTAACCACAATATGAACAAGAATCTCAATAATAACAAAATGAATGAGAAATACTCATCAAGGAAAGATATCTTAATAATCAACAACTTCGACCTCAATGTGTTAATAGCTTTCACAACTTCAACTTTAATAACTCAAAATGAAGGTATTTCCACGAAATGACAACTTTTAATTCAAGCGTATATCATAAAGCTTAACGATGAATAAAATAGTATGAAATAGAACCTATGTCTAAGTGCATAAGAATCAACAACGCGAAGAGACATCATGTAATAACAACTTCAAATAAAAATAATTCAACAATAAAAGAGGTAATCAAGATAATAAGAGAGGTAACAACTTCAACTAAAGCATATAAGAACAAACCTGACAATAAAAGATAGAACATGTGCTAGCAACGTCAAATAGAGCACGTGAGAGCAAATTTAATAATGGAAGATACAACATGTTATGACAATTTCAATTAAATGTATGGAAGAAGCCTAAGAACCTAAACCGGTCAAATACCTTATATAAGCCTGTGTACATACTCGTCACCTCGTGTACACGTCTTTCACATAATTCAAATAACATGATCAACCCAAATCCTAAGGGGTAGTTCCCCCACACAAAGTTAGGCAAGATACTTACCTCAACTAGGACAAATCAACACTCAAAAATAGCTTTCTCCCAAAAATTCATCTCTACACGGCTCAAATCTAACCAAAAATGACTTAATAACATCAAACAATGCAAGAGAAATGAATTACGATATATAAAGCTATGATCATCACGTAATTTCCCAAAAGTCAACAAAAGTCAACCCCGGGTACGCCCCGTCAAAACCCGAGTTCAAGGATAGATCTTGACTACCCATAATCCCACGAGTCTATATATGTGTTTTGTTTTCAAATCCGAGTCCAATTCGACTATCAAATCCCAAATTTTTATTTTCCAAAACTTAGACAAAAATCCCCAAAATTCCTCTTTGATTCTCATAAATCTGATGTTAAATCTCATATATAATCATGAAATATAGTTGAAAACTTATTAGAATTACTTACCCAATGATTGTAGGTGAAAATCCTCTCTCCAAATCGCCACCTATCGAGTCTAGGGGTTCTAAATAAGATAAAATTCAGACTTTCCAGCCTTTTGTTCGGTTGCAGATGTCGCAATTGCGACAGTGGATATGCAATTGCGAACCCTTATAATTGTGAAGAAAGCCTCGCAATTGCGGTTCGTGACAGCCAAAGGGGAAGTCGCAAATGCGAGCCTACCCTGATCTGGTCCTTCTTCGCAATTGCGATCCTGGTGTCGCAAATGCGACACCTGAGACCCCCCTGCTATGATCGCAATTGTGATGCTGGTATTCGTAATTGCGACACCTGGGACACCAGCAACCCGTAATTGGGTCCAAACCTTTCTGAAACACATCAGAAACTCACCTGAGCCTACGTGGCTCCAAACTAAACATCCTTATAAGTCTAAATATATCATACGAACTCGCTCTCATGATCAAAACACAAAAATAACATCTAGAAATACGAATCAGGCATCAAAACTCATGAATTTCAAAAGAAAACTCAAGAACCTTTAGAATTGCATCCAAGCGTCTGAATCCTATCGAACCAACTCCAAATGACACAAAATTTTGTAGACAAGTTACAAATAGCAAAATAGACCTATTCTAAGTCCCAAAACCAAATTTCGATCATGATAGTCAAATGTCAACCTATGGTCAAACTTGGAAAAACTTTTAAACCTCAAATTGCCAACTTTCAGCAAAATAAGTCAAATCAACCTAGGGACCTCTGAATTCGATTTCAGGCATATGCCCAAGTCCAAAATTATGATCTGAACGTGTCAGTGCCATCAAAATATTATTTCGGGGTCGTTTTCACAAAAGTCAAACTTCGATAAACATTTTCAACTTAGGCTTCCAAACCCAGAATCAAAGGGTCCAAATCAACCCAAAACCTTTGCGGAACGAAATTAACTAACCTCACAAGTCATAAAACCACAAATGCACATGTGTGAAGTAGCAAAAGTAAAAATGGGGTTCAAATACATAAAACGACCAGTCGGGTCGTTACATGACCAAATGTCTTTTGTCTTGATAAGGCAAAAGGAGTCTTGACTCACAACAACTACAAGCCATTGAGTGAATTAAGAACTTTATGTTGCTAAAGTTGAATGGTTCCAGATACCTGAGCTTATTGTTATTCTGCTGAGTTTTATGGAAGATAAAAGATTGGTTTGCTAATAGGTTACTTTTCAGGTGAGAGATGTGATGAAAATGAAAGAAGACATTCTAATATGCAAGGAACAAGATCTTATTATGGGTCAACTGGTAGGGTTGACTGGAAAAGGTGTAGGTCCCTCCTTGTTATTGATGACAGGTTTCATCTACTGGGCACATTCACTGATGGTGATTTACGTCAGACATTGAAAGCTAGCGGGGAAAGAATCTTCAAGTTTACAGTAGGAGAGATGTGTAAGTGTAACATGTCATTTCTAGATTATGTATATGTTTAATATTTGTTGCATTAATATGTCAGCACTAAACACCGCCCACAGAAGGGAATCACTTATGTGAGTGGCATCTGATGCTCAAAAAGGGAAAATAAGATTTTCTTATCGATGCATTTTTGTTGTGCGTGAAATGTGTGCAGTTTTCTTATTTATTTTCTGTTATAATTCTCCATTTCGGGATTCTTGCTTATTGGCTGGAAAAATTTCCAAGCAATGCATGTATTTTCCGTTGTTGAAATGTGACTAATCTTTTTGTTGTTATTTGCCTGGAATTTATTTTAGTAGGACTCTTCCCAATGTGATTGGTTGGAGAGAGTTTTGCAATTTGAGCAAATGTATGATAGTAGGTATGATATTTCCTTAGGGATAAATATGTGTAACGACCCGATCGGTCATTTTGATCATTAGCATTTCGTTCAGTAGTTTAAGGTCTTGAGAAGCTTCATATTATGTATTATGACTTGCATGTATGGTCGGTGCAATTCGGGATTTATGTGGAGGACTGATTCTTATTTTAGAAGCTTAAGTGGTAAGAGTTGACCGGAGTTTGCTTTTTGTGTAACCGACTTCGAAATGGTATTTTGATGATTTCAATAGTTTCGTATGGTGATTTTGGATTTAGTTGATATCGAGAGTTGAGAGGTTTAACCGGGAGTTGACTTTGTTGATATCGGGAGTTAGTATAGCTCCATTGTGTCATTTGGGACTTACATGTAAAATTTGAGATCATTCCAAGTTGATTTGATATGATTCGGCGCGAGTTGTAGAAATTGAAAGTTCATTACTTTCACTGGCAGCATGTATATAGTTCGAGGGTTTGGTTATTTTATCATATTTGAGTTGTAGAGCTCGAATTTGGGCAATTTTGAAGGGGGTTTCATGATTTGGATTGGAGTGAGTATTCTTGACTCGAATTTGGTTATATCTCATGATTCCATCTTTGTTTTTATCATTTAATTAGTGATTGGAATTGGTGGAAATTGGAATTTTTTGTAAAAACTTTCTAAAATATAAAATGATTATTTGAAGGCCGATTTTATGTTGGAATTGGATGATTTTAGTATGGTTAGACTCGTATCAGAATGGGTGTTCAAATTTTGTATGTTTTGTCGAGTTCCGAGGTGCGGGCCCGGGATTGACATTTTGGGTTGACTTTTTGGTTTTCATTAAAGATCGAAGCTTTATTATCCGTAATTATTTCCTATAGCTTTTATTTATGATATTAAGTTATTTTGGCTAGATTCGAGCAGTCTGGGATGTTGTTTCACACGAAGAAGACCTTTTAGAGTATTGATTTAGCTTCTTTGAGGTAAGTATCTTGTCTAACTTTGTGGGGGAGGGGGAACTACCCTATAGGATTTGGGTTATTTGTATTGTTTAATTATGCGAAAGCCATGTACATAAGGTGACGAGTGTGTACCCTGCTTATATGTGGCAAAATTGACCAGTTTAGACTCTTAGGTTACTTTATGCATTTAATTAGAAGTTGTAATTACTTGTTACATCTTTCGTTGTTGAGCTCATTCTTATATGCTTAGATTGTAGACGTTATTTCATGCTCTAGCTTCCATTTTTCGAGTTTGCTCTTATGTATCTTAATTGAAGTTACTATTACATGCTATATCTTTCATTGTCAAGTTTATTATGCTTTAACCAAAATTGTTAGTACATGTTCTATCTATCGTTGTTGAGTTACTCTTATATGCATTCAATTGAAGTTGTTAGTATATGTCATGCTTTTCATTGTTAAGTTCATTCATAAGAAAGTATTGAAGTTGGAGTTATTGAGATTTATTTACCTATTTAGGTTGAAGTGTTGTTTATGGAGTATCATTCATTGTTGAGTTATTTTCCATTTCATTATGTTGCTTTTGAGATTCTTGTTCACATCGTAGTTGAGCTATAGGATATGTGTTGTGGTGACATTGGTATTGTTGTTTTGGGATGGTTGTGGCCTATGTGCACTTATGGTATAAATTGATATGTCGTGTTGTTGTGATGTTAGCATATGTGGATTCTGTGGATTGATTGTTGCAATGCGGAACATAAGGGTGGCATCTCACTATTTTTTATCATGCGGAGTGATACGGTTGGCTATTGTGATTTATTGTCTGGCGGCATGATACGGGTGGCTATTGTGGTTATTATCTGGGCGGAGCGATAAGGGTGGCTATTATGCGGAGTGATACGGGTGGCCATTGTGATGCATTGTCTGGGCGGAGCGACAAGGATGGATATTATGATATTGCCAATGTAGAGGGACAAGAGTGGCTATGTCAGGGATGATATGTGACGGTCGAGGGGCATAATGTTGATGATATTCGTGTGATGGTATGATTTTCCTTGTGTGTGTCAGGCACCTTACATATTTTGTTGTGTTATTTCCAATGAGCTACTTGATATCTTTGATATTACTTGTTGACTTGGACCATAATAGTATACTCGCACAAGCATAAACCGTAGCATGCCACTTACACCAGTTCAGAAGTATGAAACTTGAGATTAATTAATCATGCACATGTATCCTTGTATTATCTGCTTCTATTGTGATATTGAGCCTGTGACCACGCCGAGCGGATTGTGATAGTGAGTCTGTGCTTAAGCTCGGCGGATTTATATTTTGGCATGTGAGTTGTCCGTGCGGTAGTGATTGATAATTTGGGCATGAGATGCCGTGAGCATATGATTTGTGATTCAGGACTCGTGACTTGTGATTTTGAGATGAGGTATCTCGGAGTAATGCTGTTGTAAAATTGTGCTAGAACGGCTTGATTAGTCAGTTGTCACTTGTTTACCTTATTTGGTTTTACTAGTACTTCAACAATGTTCTGATTACTTTACTATTTTTATCATATGCTTATTCCTTGTTGCCATTTATTAATTATTGCTCCCATTATTAGCTTCATACTTATATACTGCACAGGTTATTATGACTAGTAGGTGTCTTTTGTACCTCATCACTACTCCACCGAGGTTAGTCTTGATACTTATTGGGTACCTACCGAGGTGTGCTCATACTACACTTGTGAACATTTTTGTGCAGATCTAGGTATTGGAGATAACTGACTTAGGCAGAGTTCGCTTCTTGATCGCGAGGATTCAAGGTAGAGCTACTTGGTCGTTGCACTCCCTTGGAGTCATTATTCCTTCGATTGTACTGTTAATTCGTTATCCGAACACTATTGTATTTAGTTTTTGATATATTTCTATGTATTCATTTAGAGTTCGTGACTCTGTACTACCTAGTCTTGGGAGGATTGTTGTGATTATTGCGCGTGGCCTTGTATCACCTTCATATATGTATATATATTAAACTCTTTTTTACAAATATCATGTTTAAGTGGCTTAACTGTTGTAAGTAACTGGCTTACCTAGTCTTAGAGACTAGGTGCCATCACGATGCCTAAAGTGGGATTTTGGGTCGTGACAAAGTTGGTATCAGAGCTCTAGGTGCATAGGTTCTACGAGTCACAAACAAGTTTAGTAGAGTCTTGAAAATCGATACGGATTAGTCTGTACCTATCTTCAAGAGGCTACAAAACTATTAGGAAACTTCAACTTCTTTCATTTGTATTGCACGGATTCATTGATTTCGGAGTTTAAGACTTTGTATTTTTATTCTCTCACAGATAATGAGGACATGCACTACCAGATCAATTGAGCAGACACCCGCGCCCACTGCTAGAGCTGCAAAAGGCCGGGGCTGAGGTAGAGGCAGAGGAGGGGCACGTGCCACAGCTAGAGCACCTGCCAGAGTAGCACCTGAGGAGCCACCAGTAGCTCTGGTTGAGGGACACGCATCAGATGTGCCTGTTGCTACCCCCAGAGTTCAGGAGACTTTAGCGAAGTTCTTGAGCATGTTTGGTACATTGGCTCATGCGGGATTGATCCCAGTTATACAAGCTACTTCAGAGATTGGGGGAGGAGTTTAGACTCCCGCCGCCCGTACACCAGAGCAGTAGGCTCACATTGGTCAGGTTCCGGGTGTTATGCTGGTACAACCTGTTATTCCAGTTCAGCCTGAGGTCAGGCCAGGGGAATCAAAGGAGGAGCAGAAGAGGCTTGAGTGGTTCAATAAGTATGATCCACCTACTTTTAGTGGCACAACTACCGAGGATGCGCAAGCTTTTCTAGAGAAGTGTCACTGTAGTCTCCGCACCACGGGTAATTATGGAGGTGAGAGGAGTAGCTTTTATTATATTTCAGCTATCAGGAGCAGTGTATCAGTAGTGGCAGGCTTATAAGGATGGTAGGCCAGCTGATGCAGCACCACTCACTTGGACTCAGTTTTTAGAGATGTTTTTGAGGGACTTTGTTCCCCAGACCCTCAGGGATGTGTGGCACACAGAGTTCGAGCAATTGCGCCAAGGTGCTATGATAGTGTCGGAGTACGCCATCAGGTTCAGCGAGTTGCCCTGACATGTATCTACCCTGGTCCCTAAAGTCATAGAGTGAGTCTGCAGATTTATCGATTGACTCAGTTATGGCCTTAGATTTAGTATGGCTTGAGAGTTGGAGGCTGATACTCAATTTCAGCAGGTTGTGGAGATTGCTAGGAGGTTAGAGCATGTTCGAGCTGAGGAGAGAGAGGGTAAAGAGGCCAATAAGTGTCAAGGTTCTAGAGGATTCAATGGATTCTATGCTTCAGCTATGACCCATCATGGAGGAGGCTCAGGCAGTCGGCTAGCCCAGTCCGCACTTTAGAATACCTGTGGTGCTCCAGCTAGTCAGGGACCTTAGGGTACTCATATGGGGCAGTCATCTTTTAGTGCTCCACTTGCACGAGGTTCCTACAATGGTTATTCCAGTTATCCGACACAGACTCAATACCAGCAGCCATGCCTATAGAGAGGTTGTTATGAGTGTGGCAATACTAGACACATTATGAGAGGTTGTTCCAGACTCAGGAGAGGTGGATTTCATCAGGGCACTCAGCCTATAGTCTCCATTCCAGTTGCTACTCCACCTGCACAGCTAGCTAGAGGTAGAGGACGGGCGGTTAGAGATCATCCTAGAGGGGGAGGCCCACCCGTTGATATGCTTTCTTTGGTAGGGCTGAGGCCGTTGCACTATATAATGGCACTACATGTATAGTTTCAATTTGTTATAGAGAAGCATCAGTCTTATTTTGATATGGTCTTATTTATGAGTGTGAGTCCTCCTATATGCTTCATATATGGGTGAGTTTTGTGATTCTTGTACCCTGCTTATGTGTTTACCTTTGTTGAGAGATTCTATAGTGGTAGCCCATGTCTATCATTTCGGTTTGTTCACTATTGAGAGTTATGAGACTAGAATGAACTTTCTGTTACTCATTACGGTAAGTTTTGATGTGATTTCTTGATGGTTTGACTATGACTTGTGATTTAGGCACCCTACAGGTACGGGAAGTCTGCTACAAGTTGTGATTTTGTTCTGCGAAAGTTTTCCGCTGGTACGGTGTGTATACTACTTGTGATTCAGAGCTGAGGATGGGATCCTCGTGTTTCCGTATGGATTGATATGTTTGGACCGGGCTACGTGCCGCGGTAAAGTTATATTAGGATGAGATCCTTGTGATTAGTTCATATGTTTTGTTTCTCCCTTGTGGAATGGATTTGTAGTATGATACCGATGGTAAGTTGTACACGTTCAACTTGTTTGTAGTTCTCTCATGTGTTTCTCTTTTCATATTCAGTCATATTCGTGTTGTGCTTGTTGGGTTTAAATTTTGAGGTATGTGCCCAGGTAGAGTTAGATGTAACTTGTTGATTGTATGAGTGGTTATGAGATGTTCATGTTTCTTACATCATTAGAAGTGTTGTGAAAGTTTGAGATGAGTTTCTAGCTTATATAAGGTTATTTGCCGGTGCTGGATTTGATTATGGGCAGTTATTACAGTCAGAGTTGTTGATATGGGCATATGGGTGATGTGTTACGTCATGTGGTTACAACTTGTGGGTGTATGCATGAGTTGTTATAGCTGGTTGAGATTGATACAATGTGTATATATTGGGAATCGAGTATTTGACAAAATACTGGGATGTTGAAATTTAGTTCTAAGACTTATCGGTGTAGGTTAAAGGAATAATCTTCAGTTGAGATGGTGTTGTCGGGCTTATGTGGATTAGAGTAGGGTGAGACCACCCGTGAGTATGTGTATGGTGAGTTCATTCAGCGATTTGATGACTTCGGAATAGTTCTTGGCACGTTCAAGGACGGACGTTTGTTTAAGAGAGGGAGAATGTAATAACTTGACTAGTCGTTTTGAGCCTTAGCATTTCGTTGGTTGTTTAAGGCTTGAGAAGCTTCACATTATATATTATGACTTGCGTGCATGGTCGTTTTCGGTTTCCGGGCGATTCGGGATTAATTTGGTATAATGATTCTTGTTATAGAAGCTAAAGTGGTGAGAGTTGACCGAAATTTGACTTTTGTGTAGACGACCCTGGAATGTTGTTTCGATGATTCTAATAGCTTTGTAGGGTAATTTTAGATTTAGGCATAAGTCCGAATTTGGATTTGGAGGTTCATAGGTTGATTTGATGCTTTTTGGTGAAAGTTGAAAAGTTGAAGGTTTAGAAGGTTGAGAGGTTTGACCGGGAGTTGCCTTTGTTGATATCGGGTTGGGATTGTAATTTTGGGAGTTGGTGTAGATTCATTGTATCATTTGGAACTTTGCATGCAAAATTTAAAGTCATTCCGAGTTGATTTAATATGATTCGGCGCGAGTTGTAGAAGTTGAAAGTTCATTAGTTTCATTAGGCTTGAATTGGGGTGTGATTCGTAGTTTCGATGTTGTTTGGTATGATTTGAGTCCTCGAGTAGGTCTGCGTTATGTTTTGGGATTGTTTAGTATGATTGGACGGTGTCCTGGGGGGGCCCGGGCGTGTTTCGAACGAGTTGCGGATCAGTTTAAAACCTTGTTGTATTGCTGAAAAATCTGTGTACTGATGCCTTCGCACCTACGGATAAGGGACCGCAGATGCGGTGCCGCAGAAGCAACCAAGCAAACATAGGTACAGACTTTGGTTGGAGAAGGTAGGGACCACAGATGCTATCATCCAATCGCATAAGAGGAACCGTACCTGCGGCGTGCTGGTCACATAAGCATAAGTGCAGAAGTGCTTTGTGAACTGCAGATGTGGTGGGGCGCTAGTTGTTGGGTTCTCGCAGATGCGAGACATTTTCCGCAGAAGCATCCATCGCATATGCGATAATTGACCGCAAAAGTGGATTTCACTGGCAACATGTATATAGTTCGAGGGTTTGGTTATTTTATCATATTCGAAATGTAGAGCTCGGTTTTGGGCAATTTTTGGAGGGGATTTTAACGATTTGGATTGGGATAAGTATTCTTGACTCGGATTTGGTTATATTTCTTGATTTCATCTTTGTTTGAATCATTTAATTAGTGATTTGAATTGAAGGAAATTGGGAATTATTTGTAAAAACTTTCTAAAATTTAAAATAATTATTTTAAGGCCGATTTGAGGTCGGAATTAGATGATTTTGGTATGGTTGGACTCGTATCGAAATGAGTTCTCGAATTTTGTGAGTTTTGTCGGATTCTGAGGTGCGGGTCAAGGGTTGACTTTTTGGTTTTCATTAAAGATGAAAGTTTTATTATCAAGAATTATTTTCTATAGCTTTTATTTATGACATTAAGTTATTTTGGCTAGATTCGAGCTATCCGGGAGGTTGTTTTACATGGAGAGGACCTTTTAGATTAATGATTTAGCTTCTTTGAGGTAAATGTCTTGCCTAACCTTATGTGGGAGAACTACCCCTTTGTATTTGGGTTGGTTGTATTGTTTGAATTATGTGGAAGACGTATACATAAGTTGGCGAGTGTGTACCCGACTTATATGTGAAAAAATTGACCGGTTTAGACTCTTAGGTTACTTTATGCATTTAATTAGAAGTTATTATTACTTGTTACATATTTTGTTGTTGAGATCATTCTTATATGCTTAGATTGTAGATGTTATTTCATGCTCTAGCTTCCATTGTCGAGTTTGCTCTTATGTGTCTTAATTGAAGTTACTATTACATGCTACATCTTTCATTGTCAAGTTTATTATGCTTTAACCGAAGTTGTTAGTACATGTTCTCTCCATCGTTGTAGAGTTACTCTTTTATGCATTCAATTGAAGTTGTTAGTATACGGCATGCCTTTCATTATTAAGTTCATTCATAAGCAAGTAATTGAAGATGGAGTTATTGAGAGTTATTTATCTATTTGGGTTGAAGTGTTGTTTATGAAGTATTCTTCATTGTTGAGTTAGTTTTCGTTTCATTCTGTTATTATTGAGATTCTTGTTCACATCGGGGTTGAGCTGTGGGCTATATGTTGTGGTGACATCGGTATTGTTGTTTTGGGAAGTTTGTGGCCAATGGGAACTTATGGTACGAATTGATATGTCGTGTTGTTGTGATGTTAGCACATGTGGATTTGTGTCTGGATTGATTGTTGCAATGCGGAGCATAAGGGTTGCATCTCACTATTGTTGATCATGCGGAGTAATACGAGTGGCTATTATGATTTATTGTCTGGGCAGAGTGATACGGGTGGCTATTATGTTTATTGTCTGGGCGAAGTGATAAGTGTGGCTGTTATGTGGAGTGATAAGGGTGGCCATTGTGATGTATTGTCTGGGCGGAGCGATAAGGGTGGCTATTATGATGTTGTCAATGCGGAAAGACAATGGTGGCTATGTCAGGGATGATATGTGACAGTCGGGGGCGTAATGTTGATGATATTCGTGTGATGGAGTGATTTTCCTTTTGTATGTCACGCACCTGACGTGACTCCTTGTGTTGTTTCCAATGAGATACTCAATGTCTTTGATATTACTTGTTGACTTGGACTGTAATAGTAAACTCGCACAAGCATACACCATAACATGCCGCTTACACCAGTTTAGGAGTATGAAACTTGACATTCATTGATCATGAACATATATCCTTGTATTATTTGCTTCCATTGTGATATTGAGCCCATGACCATGCCGGGCGGATTGTGATAGTGAGTCTGTGACTACGCTGAGCAGATTGAGATATTAGCACGTGAGTTGTCCATACAAACGTGATTAATAATGTGGAAATGAGCTACTGTGAGTATATGATTTGTGATTCGGGACTCGTGACTTGTAATTTTGAGATGAGGTATCTTACAGTAATTCTGTTGTGAAACTTGTACTAGAAAGACTTGATTATTCGGTTGTCACTTTTTTACCTTATTTGGTTTCACTAGTACTTTAACAGTGTTCTTATTATTTTACTATTTTTATCACATTCTTATTCCTTGTTTCCATTTATTGATTCTTGCTTCCACTATTAGCTTCATACTTATATTCTGCACAGGTTATTATGACTAGTAAGTGTCTTGACTTGTACCTCATCACTACTCCACCAAGGTTAGTCTTGATACTTACTGGGTACCGACCGTGGTTGTAATGACCCGGCCAGTCGTTTTGAGTATTTTAGCCCTGATAACCTATTTAATTCCTACTCTATGTTATATTATGGTTATGTGACTTTCCGGGGTGTTTGGTTTTCGTTTCGGGTGAGTTTCGGAGTGAAATGGGACACATAGCCCCAAAGTTGGAGCTTTAAGTTGAAAGAGTTGACCATAGTTTGAATTTTGTGTAGACGACTCCGTAATAGAGTTTTGAAGATTCCAATAGCTCCGTATGGTGATTTTGTACTTAGGAGCATGTCCGAATGTTGATTTAAAGGTCCGTAGGACGTTTCAGCTTGAATTGGCTAAAGTTAGAAAGTTGAAGGTTTGGAAGATTGGAAAGTTTGACTGGGAGTTGACTTTATTGATATCGGGGCCGTATTCCGATTTCGGAAGGTGGAATAGGTATGTCATGTCATTTATGACTTGTGTACAAAATTTGAAGTCAATCAGAGTTGTATTGATGAATCGACATTAGTTTTGGAATTCGGAAGTTCATAGTTTTAATAGGTTTGAATTGGGTTGCGATTCGTAGAATCGATGTTGTTTGATGTGATATTTGGCCCCGAGTAGGTCCGTTATGTGTTTTAGAACTTGTTTGTATATTCAAACGAGGTCATGAGGGCCCTGCCTGTGATTCAGATTGAATCCGGAATAATTTTGGACCTTATGCATCGCTGATGTTTTGATGTGACTGGTGCAATCGCATTTACGCATTTTGGGTCGTAGTTGCAGCGCCGCAGGTGTGGCCCCCGATCCGCAGAAGCAAATATTGTCATGACTAGCTGGGACCGCAGGTGTGGTCCATGTTCCACAGAAGCGGACTCGTCGATGCGAGGAATGCATCGCAGAAGCGGATATGGCTAGGGAGGCCTTGGATCGTAGAAGCAGACATAGTCCACAAAAGCACATGCGCAGAAGCGCGTTTTATCTGCAGATGCGGAAGCACATAAACGCGTTTGGTCCGCAGAAGCAGAATTTCGTGACTTCAGGTAGAACCGCACCAACAATGTGTTTTCCGCAGGTGCGGCGTCACAAATGCGATTGGGTGACCACAGATGTGGAATCACTGGTCAGAAAAGGGCTAAGTTCGAGGGTTTGATTTCATTATTTATTTTTGGACCTAGAGAGCTCGGTTGGTGGCGATATTTTGAGGGGTGTTTAAGGAAACTTTGGGGTAAGTGATTCTAACCCGGATTTAATTATGTTTCACGAATCCGTAGTTATTTTCATCATTTAATTAGTGATTTGAGTTGGAAATTTGGGGGAAAATTGTGAAAACTTCTTAGGCTAAATTTTGGGGATTTGAAAGGTGATTTGACGTTAAATTTGAGTAAGTTTTGTATGGTTGAACTCGTTATCGAATGGATGTTTGGATTTTGTAATTTTGGTCGGGTTTTGGGACGCGAGCTCGGGATGACTTTTTGAGTTGACTTTTGTTTCTTTTTAAAGATCGTAACTTTATTGGTCGGAATAGTTTCCTATAATTTATATTTATGGTATGAAATTGTTTTGGCTAGATTTGGGCCGTTCAGAGTTAGATAATCAAGGCAAAGGCTTACTAGTTGATTTAGTTAGCGTGTTTTGAGGTTGTCTTGCCTAAATTTGTGTGGGGGATTTACCCCTTAGGATTGGTGTTGGTTTGTCTTAATTGTGATATGTGAAAGCCCTGCACGCAAGGTGACGAGTGTGTACACGGGCTAAATGTGGAAGTTGACTGGTTTTAGCTATGTAGATTCCTTTCATGCCTTAATTGAGTTACCTTAACATGTTATATTCATCATTATTAGTTTATCTTCACATGCTCTACTTGTCTTCTCTTTTATTTGTTATTTGCCTTTACATGTTTAGCTGAAGTATTGTTTCCTCTATTCCTTATTCATTATTTAACCGTTGAGTTCTTTACTTGAAGTTGTTATTTTTGGAATATCTTGTTGTTGAAATTGGTACTGAGTTATAAAGACCGTGATTTACATTGAGGCAAGGTTGTAAAGTTGTGAAATACTATTCTTGCTGAGTTATTCACTTCCGATATTTATTGTTAGACTCGTGTGCATATTATGGTTGAGCCATGGGCTATTTACTGTGAAAATACTATTGTTGTTGGTTTCTTAGCAAGTTGTGATATTGGGCACTTGAGGTGCGATTTGTGATACGTTATGATATTGATACGCATGCGGTGGTATGAGGATTTGGGGTTGAAACGCATTCAGTGAGATAAGGTGGGCTTGATACGCGTGTTGCTAGTAGGGGAACTACTTGAAGCCACACAGTGTGATAAGATGGGCTAAAACGCGGGAAGCTATTTCGGGAAAAATGATTTTTAAAACTAAATGCAAGGCTCCCGCGGTGATATAAGGAAAGATTGTGAAATGTTTTGTGATTTGAGACTACGAGGCGGTACCTCAGTAGTGATTCTTATTGATACATTTCTATTACTTCACTAGTGTTTTGTTGCTTTGTTCTGTGACATAGCATTCCTTGTTTTCTTCTTTGATGAATTATTTGCCTTAGTTCAATTTAGCTATCCTCGGTGTATTTCTTTACTGTCTTATTTCTATTGTTATCATTCTTACACTGTTATATAATTGTTCAGTTTCTTATTCGTCACTATTCTACCGAGGTTAGGCTTTGGCACATACTGGGTATCGTTGTGGTGTACTCATGCTATGCTTATGCGCTTCTGTACATATTGTTTTGCAGATCCTGGTACCTCCTACCAGTCCAAGATTCAAGGTATACCAGTGAGACGAGCCCAATTCAGTGACTTCAAGGTCTACCTGCCTGCGTACGCAGGCCTCGGAGTCACCCTATATCTAGTCTATTTTCTTTTCTTATCCTTTTATAGACACTAATGTATAGAGATGTTATGTACCATCTTATAGAGCTTGTGATTTGTATTCGCCGGATTTTGGGAAGTTGTGTTTATGTTGAGTTACGGAGTTTCTTTATAGGATTGTGGTTGAGTAATTTAAAGGTTCTTTATAAATTCTGACTTAATATTACCTGTATGTTAGGCTTACCTAGTCTTAGAGAATATATTCCATCACGACATCCTAAGGAGGGAAATTGGGGTTGTGACAGGTTGGTATCGGAGCTCTAGGTTCATAGGTGTTACGAGTCAAAAGCAGGTTTAGTAGATTCTCGCAGATTGTTACGGAGACGTCTGTACTTATATTCGGGAGGCTATGGAACTTTTAGGAAAAGTTTCACTTCTTTGATTCCTTATTGTCCGAAATTGTAGACTTTGAAATTCTAAATCTCTGTTTTTCTATTATCTCACAGATGGTGAGGACACACACAGCTGTATCTAATGATCAGACACCCACGCCCCCTCATAGAGCTGCGAGAGCCCGGGTCCAGGCCAAAGGCCGAGGACAGGCATGTGGTGCAGCCAGAGCACCTGCCAGAGCTTCCATAGAGGAGACACCAGTAGCTCCAGTTGGAGGGCAGGCACCTTAGATGCTTGTTATTACCCCTGCACTTCAGGAGACCCTCGCCCAGGTTTTGAGCATGTTTGGCACTCTAGCTTAGGTGGGGCTGATTCCACTTGCTCCTTCCGCATCTCAGGCCGGGGGAGGAGCACATACTCCCGCCGCCAGTACCCCAGAGCAGCGAGTCCAGGTTGACCAGGTCCTAGAGGTCATACCAGTGCAGCCAGTTATCCCAGTTCAGCCCGAGGTTAGGGCCGCAACATCTGAGGGGTAGAAGCTCAGGCTCGAGAGGTACAAGAAGTACCACCCTCCTACTTTCAACACTTTAGAGGATGCACAAGGTTTTCTTGAGGAGTTCCATCATATCCTATGTACTATGGTTATTGTGGAGTCGAGTGGGGTTTCTTTCATTACATTCCAACTTAAGGAAGTGGCTTTTCAGTGGTGGCGAGCGTATGAGTTGGGTAGCCCGACCAAGGCAGCTTCACTCATATGGGCTCAGTTTTCAGAGATGTTCATGATAGAGTTTGTTCCCTAGAGCCTTCGTGATGCATGGCGTGCGGATTTTGAGTAGTTGTGCCAAGGTGCTATGACCGTGTCAGAGTATGGTGTCAGGTTCAGTGAGTTGTCCTGACATGCACCGGCCTTAGTCTCCACAGTCAAGGAGCGAGCCCGTTGATTTATCAAGGGGCTCAACCATGGTATTATATTTGACATAGCTCGAGAGTTAGAGACTAACACCCCATACCAGCAGGTGGTGGAGATCGCTCGAAGATTGGAGGGTATGTGGAGCTGAGAGAGAGAAGAGAGGAAGGCCATGAGGCCTCAGGATTCTGGCACAAATAGTGGTGCCCGTGCCCCAGTTACAGCCCGTCATGGTAGAGGCTATGTGAGCCGTCTTGTTTATTAAGCACTTCCAGCTTCCAACGGTGTTCCGTCCACTCCCATTCCGTAGGTTGCCCATTATGCACCGCCATTATCTAGTGCACCTTCTGCACGAGGGGATTTCAGCGGTCAGTCCAGCCGGCCAGGCCCGAGCCAGTCTTTAAAGCCACGTCTCCCGAGAGCTTATTTTGAGTGTGGTGACACTCGTCATATGGTGAGGCACTGCTCCTGACTCAGTAGGGGTGCACCTACACCGCCACTTAGGCTCCACATATTCAACAGGGTCCCCAGACTTCTCAGGCCGTGGTTATCGCACCAGTTGCCACTCCACCTGCACAACCAGCTAGAGGTGGGGCTCGGGCGGGTAGGGGTCGCCCTAGAAGGGGAGGCCAGGCCAGATGTTATGCTCTTCCGACTAGGATGGAGATGGTTGCATCTGACTCATTTGTCACATGTATTGTTCTGGTTTGTCATAGAGATGCATCAGTCTTATTTGATTCATGCTCCACTTATTCCTATATATCATCTTATTTTGCTCTATATTTGGGTATATCCCATAATTCTTTGAGTTCTCCTGTCTATATGTCCACACCAGTGGGAAATTCCATCATTATTGACTGTGTGTATCGGTCGTGTTTAGTTGTTCTTGGTGGTTTTGAGACTAGAGTTGACCTATTGTTGCTCAGTATGGTAGATTTTGATATTATTTTGGGCATAGACTGGTTGTCGCTCTATCATGCTATTCTTGATTGTCACGCCAAGACAGTGACATTGACTATGCCAGGTTTGCCGCAGTTGGAGTGGATGAGTACTTTGGACTATGTTCCTAGAAAGGTGGCGTTCTTCCTTAAGGCACATCAGATGGTTGAGAAAGGGTGTGAGGCATATATAGGCTTTGTGAGATATGTCGGTGTTGATAATCATACCATTGATTCACTTCCGATAGTGAGAGACTATCCATATATATTTATAGCGGATGATCTGGGCATGCCCCCCGATAGGGATATCAATTTGATTTGTTATCGGGCACTCAGCCCATCTCTATTCCACCGTATTGTATGGCCCCAACGGATTTGAAGGAGTTAAAGGAGAAGTTGTAAGAGTTGTTTGATAAGGGCTTCATTCGGCCCAGTATATCACCTTGGGGGTGCTCCGGTCTTGTTTGTAAAGAAGAAGGATGGTTCTATGCGCATGTGTATTGATTATCGTCATTGAACAAGGTTACAGTGAAGAACAGGTATCCATTGCCACACATTCACGGCCTATTTGATCAGATACTAGGTGCCACAGGGTTCTCAAAGATTTATTTGCGGTCATGCTATCATCAAGTGAATATTCGGGATCTGAATATTTCGAAAACTACCTTTAGGACTCGGTATGGTCATTACAAGTTCCTTGTGATGTCATTTGGGCTGACCAATGCCCCAGCATCATTCATGCACTTGATGAACAGTGTTCTATGCGTATTATGTTTATTGATGACATCTTGGTGTACTCCCAGAGTTGAGAGGATCAAGAGCAGCACCTGAGGACCATGCTCCAAACCTTGAGAGAAAAGAAGTTGTATGCAAAATTTTCAAAGTGTGAATTCTGTCTTGATTCGGTGCCATTTTTAGGACATGTAGTTTCGAGGGAGGGGATCAAGGTAGATTCGAAAAAGATTGAAGCGGTGCAGATTTGGCCCAGACCGTCTTCAGCTACTGAGATTCAGAGTTTTCTTGGTTTGGCAGGGTATTACGGTCGATTCGTAGAGGGTTTCTTATATATTGTTGTAGCTATGACCAGATTGACCCAGAAGGGTGCTCCGTTCCGATGGACTGCGAAGTGCGAGGAGATCTTTCAAAAGCTCAAAACTGCTTTGACTACAATCCCAGTGTTGGTGTTACCTACGTGTTCGGGGTCTTACATTGTGTACTGTGATGCATCGCGTGTTGGCCTCAGCGTGGTGTTGATGCCACACTGTAGGGTGATTGCCTACGCGTCTAGATAGTTGAAGGCACATGAGAAGAATTATCCTTTCCATGACCATAAGTTAGCAACTATTGTTCATGCCTTGAAGATTTGGCGGCACTATTTGTACGGTGTCCCTTGTGAGGTCTATACCGACCACCAGAGTCTATAGTATCTGTTCAAACAGAAGGACCTTAACTTGCGGCAGTGTAAATGGTTAGAGTTGCTTAAGGACTATATGGTGGCCGATGCCTTGAGTCGTAAGGCATAGAGCTTGGGCAGTTTAGCATATCTACCGGCAATGGAGAGGCCATTAGCATTGGATGTTCAGGCCTTGGCCAACCAATTTATTAGATTGGATGTTTCAGAGCTGAGTCGAGTTTTGACTTGTGTGATTTCTTGGTCTTTTCTATATGATCGTATCAGAGAGAGTCGGTACGACGACCCCTATTGTTTTGTCCTCAAGGACACGGTTCAGCATGACAATGCCAAGGATGTCACTTTTGGGGATAACCGTGTGTTACTGATGCAGGGCCGGCTGTGTGTGCCCAATGTATATGGTTTATGCGAGTTGATTCTTCAAGAGGCCCACAGTTCGCGGTACTCCATTCATCTGGGTGCCGCTAAGATGTATCAGGACTTGAGGAAACACTATTGGTGGAGGAGAATGAAGAAAGACATCATGGAGTATGTATCTTGGCGCCTAAATGGTCGGCAGGTAAAGTATGAGCATCAGCGGCCAGGTGGATTGCTTCAGAGGCTAGAGATTCCAGACTGGAAATGGAAGTAGGTTACTATGGATTTTGTTGTTGGGCTCCCACGGACTCAGAAGAACTTTGATGCAGTATGGTTGATTGTGGAAAGTTTAACCAAGTCGGCTCATTTTATTTCAGTGGTGGCTACTTATTCTTCAAAAGAGCTGGCTCAGGTCTATATTCACGAGATTGTCAAACATTATGGTGTGCCGGTATCCATCATCTCTAACTGGCATACGCAATTTATTTTAGGCACGCGAATTGAGTTGAGTACATCGTTCCACCCACAGATAGATGGACAGTCTGAGCGCACTATTCAGATATTAGAGGATATGCTTCATGTATGCGTCATGGAGTTCGGGGGTTTTTGAGATCAGTTCTTGACGCTTACGGAGTTTGCCTACAACAACAACTACTAGTCGAGCATTCATATGGCTCCATATGAGGCCTTGTATGGGAGGCGATGTCGGTCTCCAGTGGGTTGGTTTGAGCCGGGTGAGGCTAGGCTATTGGATACAGACTTGGTTCAGGATGCTTTGGAAAAGGTTAAATTTATTCAAGATCGACTTCGTACAACCCAATCGAGATAGAAGAGTTATGCAGATCAGAAGGTTTGCGATGTTGCATTCATGGTTGGGGAGCGGGTCCTGCTCCGGGTTTCGCCCATTAAAGATGTTATGAGGTTCGGGAAGAAGGGCAAGTTGAGCCCTAAGTATATCATACCTTTTGAGATTCTTGAGAGGATTGGGGTGGTGCCCTACAGGCTTGCACTTCCACCTAGTCTAGCTGCAGTTCATCCGGTATTCCATGTTTCTATGCTTCGGAAGTATCACGGTGATCCATCTCATGTGTCGGATTTCAGTTCAGTCCAACTAGACAAGGATTTGTCTTATGTTGAGGAGCCGGTGGCTATTTTGGACAGACAGGTCCGAAAGTTGAGGTTGAAGAACATTGCTTTAGTGAAGGTTCAATAGAGGGGTCAACCAGTCGAGGAGGTGACTTGGGAGACCGAGCATGATATGCGTAGACGTTATCCTCATCGTTTCACCACTTCAGGTATGTCTCTATACTCGTTCGAGTATAAACGTTTGTTTTAAGAGGAGGAAGATGTACCGACCCGGCTAGCTGTTTTGAGTATTTTAGCCCTGATCCCTTATTTATTGCCTCCTCTATGTTGTATTATGGTTATGTGTCTTGCCGGGGCATTTGGTTTTGGTTTCGTGTGAGTTTCAAAGTGAAATGGGACACATAGTCCGTAAGTTGGAGCTTTAAGTTAAAAGAGTTTATCGTAGTTTGACTTTTGTGTAGACGACTCCGGCATGGAGTTTTGATGGTTCTAATAGCTCCGTATGGTGATTTTGGACTTAGGAGCGTGTCCGGATGTTGATTCGGAGGTCCATAGGTCGTTTCGTCTTGAATTGGCAAAAGTTAGAAAGTTGAAGGTTTGGAAGATTGAAAAGTTTGACCGGGAGTTTACTTTATTGATATTGGGGTCGGATTATGATTCTGAAAGTTGGAATATGTCCGTTATATCATTTATGACTTGTGTACAAAATTTGAAGTCAATCGGAGTCATTTTGGTATGAATCGGCATTAGTTTTGGAATTCGGAAGTTCATAGTTTCAATAGGCTTGAATTGGGCTGTGATTCATAGAATCGATACTGTTTGATGTTATTTTTGTCCTCGATAGGTCCATCATGTGTTTAGTAACTTGTTGGTATATTCGGACGCGGTCCTGGGAGCCTCGGGTGTGATTCAGATTGAATTTGGAACAATTTTGGAACATATGCATTGCTAAAGTTTTGCTTTGACTGGTGTAATCACACATGCGCATTTTGGGTCGTAGGTGCGGCGCCGCAAGAGCGCCCCTCGAGGCACATGGTGCAGCCAGAGCACCTGCCCGAGCTTCCACAGAGGAGCCACCATTAGCTCCGGTTAGAGGGCAGGCACCTGAGACGCCAGTTACTACCCCTGCACTTCAGGAGACCCTCGCCCAGGTTTGAGCATGTTTGGCACTCTAGCTCAGAAGGGGTTGATTCCACTTGCTCCTTCCACATCTAGGATGGGAGAGAAGCACATACTCCCCTCGCCTGTACCCCAGAGCAGCGGGTCCTGGTTGACCAGGTCCGAGAGGTCATACCAGTGCAGCCGGTTATCCTAGTCCAGCCCGAGGTTAGGGCAGCAACATCTTGGGGGAGCAGTTCAGGCTCGAGAGGTACAAGAAGTACCACCTTCCTACATTCAGTGGCTTAGCTTCAGATAATGTACAGGGTTTTCTTGAGGAGGGCCACCGTATCCTCCGTACTATTGGTATTGTGGAGTCGAGTGGGGTTGCTTTCATTATGTTCCAGCTTAAGGGAGCGGCTTATCAGTGGTGGCGAGCGTATGATTTGGGTAGCCCGGTCGAGGTAGCTTCACTCACATGGGCTCAGTTTTCAGAGATGTTCATGAGAGAGTTTGTTCCCTAAAGCCTTCATGATACATGGCGTGCAAAGTTTGAGAAGTTGTGCCAGAGTGCTGTGACCGTGTTAGAATATGTTGTTAGGTTCAATGAGTTATCCCGACATGTACCAGCCTTAGTCTCCACAATCAGGGAGCAAGTCCGTCGATTTATTGAGGGGTTCAACCACGATATTAAATTTAGCATTGCACGAGAGTTGGAGACTGACAACCCATACCAGCAGGTGGTGGAGATCGCTCGGACATTGGAGGGTTTGTGAGGCCGGGAGAGAGAGGAGAGGGAGGCCAATAGGCCTTGAGATTCTGGTACATATAGTGGTGCTCGTGCCCCAGTTGCAGCCCTTTATGGTAGAGGCTATGTGAGCCGTCCTGTTCAATCAACACTTCAAGCTTTTAGCGGTATTCCGGCCACTCCCAGGTCTCAGATTGCCAATTATGCACTGCCACTATCTAGTGCACCTCCTGCACATGGTGCTTTCAGCGATTAGTCCAGCCGACCAGGCCCGAGCCAGCCTCACTAGTCATGTCCTCCGAGAGCTTGTTTTGAGCGTGGTGACACTCATCATATGGTGAGGGACTACCCCAGACTCAGGAGGGGTGCACCTCCATCGGCCACTCAGGCTCCACATATTCCACAGGGTCCCATACTTCTCAGGCTATGGTTATCGCACTAGTTGCCACTCCGCCTGCATAGCCAGCTAGAGGTAGGGGTGGGGCGGGTAGGGGTCGCCCTAGAGGGGGAGGCCAGGCCAGTTGTTATGCTCTTCCGATAAGGAATGAGGTGTTTGCATCTAACTCAGTTATTATAGGTATTGTTTCAGTTTGTCATAAAGTTACAGAAGTCTTATTTGATCCAGGCTCCACTTATTCCTATGTATCATCTTACTTTGCTCCATATTTGGGTATATCCCGTGATTCCTTGAGTTCTCCTATCTATATGTCCATGCTAGTTGGAGATTACATCGTTGTTGATCGTGTGTATCGGTCGTGTTTAGTTGTTCTTGGTGCTTTTGAGACCAGAGCTGACCTATTATTGCTCAGTATGGTAGATTTTGAGGTTATTTCAGGTATGGATTGGTTGTCGCCCTATCATGCTATTCTTGATAGTCACGCCAAGTCGGTGACGTTCGCTATGCCAGGTTTGCCGCGGTTGGATTGGAGGGGTACTTTGGACTATGTTCCTAGCAGGGTAGTTTCCTTCCTTAAGGCACAACAGATGGTTGAAAAGAAGTGTGAGGCATATCTAGCCTTTGTGAGAGATGTCAGTATTAATAATCCTACCATCGAGTCAGTTTCGATAGTGAGAGACTATCCAAATGTATTTCCGGCGGATCTTCTGGGCATACCGCCCGATAGGGATATCGATTTTGGTATTGGTTTGTTTCCAGGCACTCAATCCATCTCTATTAAACCATATTGTATGGCCATAGCGGAGTTGAAGGAGTTAATGGAGCAATTGAACGAGTTGCTTGGTCAGGGTTTCATTCGGCCTAGTGTATCACCTTGGAGTGCTCTAGTCTTGCTTGTAAAGAAGAAGGATTATTCTATGCGTATGTGTATTGATTATCATCAGTTGAACAAGGTTACAGATAAGAACAAGTATCCATTGACACGCATTGGCGACCTATTTGATCAGCTACAGGGTGCTAGAGTGTTCTCAAATATTGATTTGTGGTCAGGCTATCATCAGCTAAAGATTCGGGATCCAAATATTTTGAAGACTGCCTTTAGGACTCGGTATGGTCATTACGAGTTCCTTGTGATGTCATTTGGGATGACCAACGCCCCAACAACATTCATGCACTTGATGAACAGTGTATTACAGCCCTATCTTGACTCATTCGTCATTGTGTTTATTGACAACATCTTGGTGTACTCCCAGAGCAAGGAGGATCATGAGAAGCATCTGAGGACCGTGCTCCAGACCTTGAGAGAAAAGAAGTTGTATGCAAAATTTTTAAAGTGTGAATTCTGGCTTGATTCAGTGGAATGTTTGGTACATGTATTGTCGAGTGAGGGGATCAAGGTAGATTCGAAGAAGATTGAAGTGGTGCAGAGTTTGCCCAGACCATCTTCAGCTATTGAGATCCGGAGTTTTCTTGGTTTGGTAGGGTATTACCGTCGATTCGTAGAGGGTTTCTCATCTATGACTTTACCTATGACCAGATTGACCCATAAGGGTGCTCCGTTTAGATGGATCGAGGAGTGTGAGGAGAGCTTTCAAAAACTCAAGACTGCTTTGACTACAAACCCAGTGTTGGTGTTGTCTACGGGTTCAGGGTCTTACACTATGTACTATGATGCGTCGCATGTTGGCCTCGGTGTGGTGTTGATGAAAGACGGTAGAGTAATTTTCTTTGTGTCTAGACAGTTGAAGGTACATGAGAAGAATTCTCATGTCCACAACCTTGAGTTAGCAGCTATTGTTCATGCCTTGAAGGTTTGGCGGCACTATATGTACGGTGTCCCTTGTGAGGTCTATACTGACCACCAGAGTCTACATCGTCTGTTCAAACAGAAGGACCTTAACTTGCGGTAGCGGAGATGGTTAGAGTTGCTTATGGACTATGATATCACCTTTCTATATCATCCTGAAAAGGCCAATGTGGTGGCCGATGCCTTGAGTCGTAAGACATAGAGCTTGGGCAGTTTAGCATATCTACCGGGAACGGAGAGGCCATTAGCATTTGATGTCCAGGCCTTAGCTAACCAATTTGTTAGATCGGATATTTCTGAGCCGAGTTGAGTTTTGGCTTGCGTGGTTTCTCGTTCTTCTCTATATGATCATATCAGAGAGCGTCAGTATGATGACCCCCATTTGCTTGTCCTTAAGGACACGGTTAAGCACGGCGATGCAAAGGAGGTCACTATTAGGGATGAAGGTGTGTTACAGATGCATGGCCGGCTATGTGTGCCCGATGTAGATGGTTTGCGCGAGTTGATTCTCCAGGAGGCCTACAATATGTGATACTCCATTCATCCGAGCGCCGCTAAGATGTATCAGGACTTGAGGCAACACTATTGGTGGCTGAGAATGAAGAAAGACATAGTGGAGTATGTAGCTTGGTGCCTAAATTGTCAGCAGGCGAAGTATGAGCATCAACGACTAGGTGGATTGCTTCAGAGGCTAGAGATTCCAGAGTGGAAATGGGAGCGGGATACTATGGATTTTATTGTTGGGCTCACACAGACTCAAAAGAAGTTTGATGTAGTGTGGGTGATTGTGGATAGGTTGACCAAGTCGGCTCTTTTCATTCCACTGGTGAGTACTTATTCTTCAGAGCAGCTAGCTCAGGTCTATATTCGCGAGATTTCCAAACTTCATGGCGTGCCAGTATCCATCATATATGACCGGGGTACGCAGTATACATCATAGTTCTAGAAGTCCGTACAGTTAGTCACGCTAGTTGAGTTGAGTACATCATTCCATCCTCAGACGGATGGACAGTCCGAGCGCACTATTTAGATATTAGAGAATATGCTTCGTGCATGTGCCATAGAGTTCGGGGGTTCTTGGGATTAGTTCTTGCCGCTTGCAAAGTTTGCCTACAACAACAACTACCAGTCGAGCATTCAGATGGCTTCGTATGAGGCATTATATGGGAGGCGGTGTCGATCTCCGGTGGGTTGGTTTGAGCCGGGTGAGGCTAGGCTATTGGGTATAGACTTAGTTCAGGATGCTTCAGAAAAGGTTAAATTGATTCAAGATCGAGTTCATACAACTAAATCGAGACACAATAGTTATGCGTATTGGAAGGTTCGCGATGTTGCATTCATGGTTGGAGAGCGGGTCCTGCTCCGGGTTTCGCCCATGAAGGGTGTTATGAGGTTCGAGAAGAAGGGCAAGTTGAGACCTAGGTATAACGGACCTTTTGAGATTCTTGAGAGGATTGAAGAGGTGGCCTACAAGCTTTCACTGCCACCTAGTCTAGCTGCAGTTAATCCAGTATTACATGTTTCTATGCTCCGGAAGTATTACGGTGATCCGTCTCATGTGTTGGATTTCAGCTCAGTCTAGTTGGACAAGGATTTGTCTTATGTTGAGGAACCGGTGGCCATTTTGGATAGACAGGTCTGAAAGTTGAGGTCGAAGAACATTGCTTCAGTGAAGGTTCAGTGGAGGGGTCAACTAGTCTAGAAGGCGACTTGGAAGACCAATCATGATATGCATAGCCGTTATCCTCATCTTTTTACCACTTCAGGTTTGTCTCTATACTCGTTCGAGGACGAACGTTTGTTTTAAGAGGGGGAGGATGTAACGACCCGGCCGGTCATTTTGAGTATTTTAGTCTCGATCCCCTATTTATTGCCTCCTCTATGCTGTATTATGGTTATGTGACTTGCCGGGGTATTTGGTTTTGGTTTCGAGTGCGTTTCAGAATGAAATGGGACACATAGTCCCTAAATTAGAGCTTTAAGTTAGAGAGTTGACTGTAGTTTGACTTTTGTGTAGACGACTCCAGAATGGAGTTTTGACTGTTTCAATAGCTCCATATGGTGATTTTGGACTTAGAAGCGTGTCTAGATGTTGATTTGGAGGTCCGTAGGTCGTTTCGACTTGAACTGGCAAAAGTTAGAAAGTTGAAGGTTTGGAATATTGAAAAGTTTGACCTGGAGTTGACTTTATTTATATCGGGGTGGGATTTCAATTTCGGAAGTTGATACAGGTCTGTCATGTCATTTATGACTTGTGTGCAAAATTTGAAGTCAACCAGAGTTGTTTTAGTATGAATCAACACTATTTTTGGAATTTGGAATTTCATAGTTTCAATAGGCCTGAATTGGGTTGCGATTCGTAGATTCGAAGTTGTTTGATGTAATTTTTGGCCTCGAGTAGGTCCGTTATTTATTTTAGAACTTGTTGGTATATTCAGACGGGCTCTCGGGGCCCCGGTATATGATTCGGATTGAATCCGGAACAATTTTGGACCTTATGCATTGCTGAAGTTTTGTTGTGACTAGTGCAATCGCACCTGCGCATTTCGGGTCGCAGGTGCTACGCGGCAAGACCGTCCCTCGAGCCACAGAAGCGATAATTGTCATGACCAGCTAGGACTGCAGATGCGGTCCATGTTCCGCAGAAGCGGACTCGCCAATGTTGGGAATGCACCGTAGAAGCGGATATGACCAGGGAGGCATTGGATCGCAGAAGCGGACAACGTCTGCAGTAGCACATGCGCAGAAGCGCATTTTGTCCGCAGATGTGGAAGCGCAAAAGCATGTTTAGTCCGTAGAAGCGGAATTTTGTGACTTAAACTGGAACCGCACTTGCAATCATTTTTCCGAAGGTGCGGCATCACAGATACGACTGGGTGACCGAAGATACATAATCACTAGGCAGAAAAGAGCTAAGTTCGAGGGTTTGATTTCATTATTCATTTTTCCTAGAGACATCAGTTTGTGGTAATGTTTCAAGAAAATCTTTGGGATAAGTGATTCTAACCCGAATTTGATTATATTTCATGAATCCATAGTTATTTTTATTATTTAATTAGTGATTTGAGTTGCAAATTTGGGGGAAAATTATGAAAACTTCTTAGGCTAAATGTTGAGGATTTGAAAGGCAATTTGAGGTCGGATTTGAGTAATTCTTGTATGTTTGAACTCGTTATCGAATGAATGTTCGGATTTTTTAATTTCGGTCGGGTTCTGGGACGCAAGCCTTGGTTGACTTTTTGAGTTGACTTTTTGTTTCTTTTTAAAGATCGTAACGTTATTGTTCAGAACAGTTTATATTTATGGTATGGAGTTATTTTGGCTAGATTTGAACCGTTCGGAGTTGGATAATAGAGGAAAAGGCTTACTAGTGGATTGAGTAAGCGTGTTTTGAGGTAAGTGTCTTGCTTAACTTTGTGTAGGGGAATTACCCATTAGGGCCGTGTACGCAAGGTGACGAGTGTATATACGGGCTAAATGTGGAAGTTGACCAATTTGAGCTATGTAGATTCCTTTCATGCCTTAATTCAGTTACCTTAATATGTTATATTCATCATCATTAGTCTATCTTCACATGCTCTACTTGTCTTATCTTTTATTTGTTATTTGCCTTTACATGTTTAGCTGAAGCATTGTTTCCTCTATTCCTTATTAATTATTTAGCCATTGAGTTCTTTACTTTAAGTTGTTATTTTTGGAATATCTTGTTGTTGAAATTGGTATTGAGTTATAAAGGCCGTGATTTACATTGAGGCAAGGTTGTAAAGTTGTGAAATACTATTCTTGTTGAGTTATTCACTTCTGGTTGTTATTGTAAGACTCTTGTGCATATTGTGATTGAGCCATGGGCTATTTATTATGAAAATACTATTGTTGTTGGTTTCTTGGCAAGTTTGTGATATTGGGCACTTGAGGTGCGATTTATGATACGTTGTGATATTGATACGCATGTAATGACATAAGGATTTGGGGTTGAAACGCATGCGGTGAGATAAGGTGTGCTTGATACGCGTGCTGCTAGTAGGGGAACTACTTGAAGCCACACGGTGTGATAAGGTGGGCTAAAATACAGGAAGCTATTTCGGAAAAAATAATTTTCAAAACTAAATGCAAGGCTCCCGCGGTAATATAAGGAAAGATTGTGAAATGTTTTGTGATTTGAGACTACGAGGCGGTACCTCAGTAGTGATTCTTGTTGATACCTTTTTATTACTTCACTAGTGTTTTGTTGCTTTGTTCCATGCCATAGCATTCCTTGTTTTCTTCTATGATACATTATTTGCCTTAGTTCAGTGTAGCTATCCTCAGTGTATTTCTTTAATGTCTCATTTCAATTGTTATCATTATTATACTGTTATATACCTGTTCAGTTTTTTATTTATTCCCATAGGGCCTTGACCTGACCTTGTCACTACTCTACCGAGGTTAGGCTTGGTACTTACTGGGTATCGTCGTGGTGTACTCATGCTACGCTTCTGTACATCTTTTTGTGCAGATCCAGGTACCTCCTACCAGTCCAGGCACCAGTGAGACAAGCACAGTTCGGAGACTTCAAGGTATACCTGCCGGCGTCCGCATGTCTCGGAGTCACCCTCTATCTAGTCTATTTTCTTTTCTTATCCTTTTATAGACAGTGATGTATAGGGATATTCTATACCATCTTATAGAGCTTGTGACTTGTATTCGCCGGATTTTGGGAAGTTGTGTTTCTGTTGAGTTACGAAGTTTCTTTATACCATCTTTGAAGGTTCTTTATAAATTCTCAGTTAATATTGCATGTATGTTAGGCTTACCTAGTCTTAGAGATTAGGTGCCATCACGACATCCTACAGAGGAAAATTGAGGTCGTGACAATGGTGTACTCATACTACACTTCTGCACATTTTTGTGCAGATCCAGGTATTGGAGATAACGGACTCAGACAGAGTTAGCTTCTTGATCGTGAGGATTCAAAGTAGAGCTGCTTGGTCGATGCAGTCCCTTGAAGTCCTTTTCTTTTCGATTGTACTATTTATTCGTTATCTGAATAATATTGTATTTAGTTTTTGAGATATTCCTATGTATTCATCTAGAGTTCGTGACTCTGTACTACCTAGTCTTGGGAGGATTGTTATGATTATTGCAGCGTGGGCTTGTATCACCTTCATATCGGTATTTATATTAAACTATGTTTTAAAAATATTATGTTTAACTGGTTTAACTGTTGTAAGTAATCGGCTTACGTAGTTTTAGATAATAGGTGTCATCACGAGCCTAAGGTGAGATTTTGGATAGTGACAATATATGATACTAGCATGACTCTCTTTTACAAAACAATCTGTAGCCTTTTCTTCTCATTAGAAGCTCAACTCTTTCTCCCCAAAGATTTGGTGGATCACTACAGGAGGTCAAAATTGCTTTCTTATCATACCATTTGAAACTTCAAATGTGCCAATATTAAAATTTAAGAGAAATAAATGATATACTCAAAGGCATCTTAGCTTTTGGAAGGAACAGGTGGCAATTGCCTCCTGTATGCACCATGTAACGTAATCATGCTTGTAAATGTTAGTAGGAGTTGAGGCTTTTGAATCTACCAAATTATGTTGCTCTAGTGGGCAAAGTAGGGGTGAAAATGGCTAAATGTGTTTCTATGTGAATTCAGAATATTGAAGTAGACTGCAGTTTTAGAGCATCAGAGCAGGAGCAATTCTGCTGACCTGTCTCTCTTTTTCTCAGTAAAGAAAAACAAAGAAGTTGCAGTTCTCAACATGGAGTCATTGCTTTATTTTGAACAGAGATTCTTTGATTTTGCTTCAGCATAATCCTGCATGTATCATGCGTCATATCATGATTTAATTTTTATCTGCGTCAAACATAAGTAAATGTTACAGGCCCTGCCGCCGTGGTACTTTATATTTTCTTATGAAGTACTAAGATGATTTTATAGATCACCATTGTGAGCATTGATAAAATCATCATCAAATATCGATTGAGGTTTTTAGGTCAATTTCGGACTTCCTTCCAATGAGCATATGCGTTTTTTGATATTAACTTCTTATTTCAGTACGAGTTAGTGTTTGTCTTGTTTGTACTATCAAAGTTTGACATGGTCTTTTAACTGGCCACACAAGTACAGTGAGTTGTTTTTTTGGTTTTGCCTTTAAAGCCCGTTGTTGGTTGTAGAAGTAGTTTATCATACCTTCTCATCCTTTTCACCTTCAACAGATACATGGACAATTCGTTAAAGAAATTGGGACTATCAAGGAGGTTTACTATAAAATATCCTTTCACTACCTAAGAAACAAGAATTGTTGGCAATGATCAGGTCTGTTCCCTGAGAAAATATATTCCTGTAGTCAGTTTCTTTTCATCTTGTAAACATCAAATCATGCTTACTTTAACATTGATTACTGCGTCATTATCAAACTGACAGCAATCTTTTTCTATTTGTGGAGATCTCATCCGTGCACTTACTATTTTTAATAGGCCATTAACTAGATCAAAATTATTCTCAACGAGTCCATAAGAAGTGATCTCATTTTTTTCATTGGGTCCAGATAAAGACCAAAGATTTTGAGCGACCAATCCGGCAGAACAACTCAAAAGATAAAGAAGTATCGTTAATCTCTTCATGCTCGTTCCAAGCTCGAGATCTTAGTTTTGATGTTTCTTTATAGCTTGCCATTTCAAGTTAACCATGGGGATTTTCTCTAGAGGTTGTTCTAATTACTAGTAAGGTGTTTAAGTTCTACAATATTTCGGGAAGGAAGATGTGCCACTTTTAGATTTTTCTTATAGCAAACACTACGAAATTGTAATTGTCTTTCCGTGAAAAACTTTATTATTTAATAGTTGCAGTTGTGTAAGTTATTTTTACATGTTTTTTGGTGGTACAAGAAGCCAAGGACAATTGGTCCTGATGCAATGGCGGCAGAAGCAATGCAGAAAACGAAGTCTCCACCATCTCCAGTTCAATTCTTACCAGTCATTGACCATCAAAATATTTTGAATTGTTACATTACATGGGCTGGTCTCCGTAGGCTTGTGAACGTTTTGCCAATGTAACACATTCTCTGCTTCATTGTTTGAGTCATTAGTTGTTGCATATTTTTGGTTTCTTTTTCATATGTTGTTAAGCTGATGATTTGCTTAATGTAACATTAACAGATTATAGTCATGTTATTAGAGGAAGAAACCAAATCTCGCTATTCCCCACCAGGCACATCCCCCGTCTAAAGTCGAACTAGCACTAGCTTCCTCCATACATTCAAGAGTAAACAATACTACGTAAAATTTTCAATAATTAAAATCTTAAGTATATTGTGCGTGCTCACCGAATAATACATTGAAATTTCCTGAGTTTCTTCACAGATTAAACAAACAACAATTACGCTTCAGTCCCAAACAAGTTGGATATCATAAAATGTGCAACCCTTCTCCTTTACATGGACATGAAATCGATAATGTTCTAATCGCGTTATTCTTCCTCACTTCTATAGAAGTTAAAAGTTTAATTGTCATTGCACCTAAAGTTGTTGTTCCTTCTGACACCTTACTGGTTCTCTTCATCACTCTCTTTCTCCTCATCCCTACCCCAAGAGGAGAACACAGAAAAGTTCTAGGTTGTGTTGGCAGAGGATAACAACTGGATGCTGATGATTTTTAATTATTCTTCTACAAACAGGAATATTGAACTGAAAAGTTGAAGAAGCGGCAGGTTTACCTTGGGCACAGGGACCCCTCATCGAAAAATTCATTGTGCATATATATAAATGAACATATGTAGGTTTCTTTGACATAAGGAATGCCTCTAGAGCAAGAATAAAGGATCGGTGTTCAAATATTATGTGAGCTCTTATACCCGAGTCATTTGTACCCTTTTTTATTTTTTTAAAATCTTCTTGGTGAAAATTCTGAGTCCTGAATTGAAGTACAATTTCATGTTAGGATGGGCTACTCTCCTCTTTCTTTATTTCTTTGTTCTTTTATATCTTTTCTCGTCTTCTTTTTGGTTGTGATGAGTTTACCTTTTATGGGAAGGGGACTGTTAGTGATATCTTATCCCTTGATTGATCTTTCGATCTGTATATTTGATATAGTTTCTTCCTAATTAGGAGAAGACCAATATTCTTTATTAGTTGATTCATTCCTTATTAGTTGATTTAATGTTGTGTAAATACCTTTTCATGTAAATACCTTTACATTAGCTCTGTAAAACTAGTTTATTGCGGTTATCAAAAAATAAAAAAAATCATAAAAGAGTAATGTTATAATTTTTCTATAAGCAAATAATGTTTACTAATCAACCATTTTTACATGATTTTATCATCTTTTCTCTCTTTTCATGATATGATTTTTATATGATTTTATCATCTTTTCTCTCTTTTCATGATATGATTCTCTTAAAACACTATATAAATTTTTTTTACAGTAAAATCTCTTCATGATTTTGTTTTTATATATATATATATATATATATATATATATATATATAAATTAACGGGACAAATTGTGAATACCCTTGGTTTTGAAACAGTTCATTTAAAATCATTTAGATAAATACATGTTACTTGAATTAGGAAAACACAATTTTTTAACGAAAGAACTAATGAAAAAAGAGAAAAAAGGATAAGACAAAAATCTTTAAAGAAAGAAGATTTGATAGGTTTCGACATCAAATGTAGAAGTTGGAATTTCTTAGTTTCATTAGGCTTGAATGAGGGTGCAATTCGTGTTTTTAGCGTTGTTTGATGTGTTTTGAGGCTTCGACTAAGTTTGTATGCTATTTTAGGACTTGTTGGTATATTTGAGTGGGGTCTCGGGGCCTAGGGTGTGTTTCGGGTATGTTTTGGGCGTTATCGGATCATTTTGGGCGACTTTGGCTGATAGTTTTCTCATGTCTGGTGTTGTTCTTCGCGTTCGCGAAGAAGGATTTTGCTGCTNTTCTTAGTTTCATTAGGCTTGAATGAGGGTGCAATTCGTGTTTTTAGCGTTGTTTGATGTGTTTTGAGGCTTCGACTAAGTTTGTATGCTATTTTAGGACTTGTTGGTATATTTGAGTGGGGTCTCGGGGCCTAGGGTGTGTTTCGGGCGTTATCGGATCATTTTGGGCGACTTTGGCTGATAGTTTTCTCATGTCTGGTGTTGTTCTTCGTGTTCGCGAAGAAGGATTTTGCTGCTATCTTTGATGAATCTCACCTCTCCTGTGAGAAGGACAGACGTGTTAACCAAGATGGAGAACCTTTATGTGTTCCAGGTGAAGTTATCGACATGGCAAATGGAAAGGAAAACATGATGAATCATGTCAAGGAATCCAGAAAAGATGATACAAATACATCTCCATCCTTTCGAGATATCGGGAAAAAAAGGATAAGATATCGTTTGCATTCTTTTCTTTCTCTAAGGCTTCTTTTCCTTAATTTTTTTATTTTTTACGAAGTAGTAATTGTTCTTATATATGTTTCATAAAGTAGACAGATTTTCAATTCTCTCAAATAAAAATTAATAGAAGTAAAAAGAGAAGGATAGAAAAAAGAAATAATTAAAAGAAAAAGGAAATTGAAGAAAAAAAAGAATCAACTAAATGTATTTCACTTACTTAAGTACTTATTCATCCGTCCCTTCTTCCTTTTTAAAGATTTAATAGATGGAGTTTCTTTTCCTTTCTTTCTTCTTTTTCTTCACCATCACTCATAATCAAATACTGCGCCAAACATGCATGTAGTGAACTTTTTCTTCAATGACAAAGGCAAACACTTCAAGTAGCCCTTGACAAAAAGATAACCCAAACATTGTAGGCACTAGGCATAATAAAGTTGTTGTAAGAATAAGTCACTATATTGGCTTGGTAAAGTTCCTTTCGACTCCACATCTCACGATATCATATTTACTAATTATCGGGTTTGTGTCGTCTATTGATGTTTGATGACAATGTCGCATATTTTCAATATTTGCCATAAAGTAGGATATCAAAAAGTTAAGTAACCAAAAATTTTCAAATTAAAGACATATTCATTTGTCAAAAAAATATGAAATTAATAAAATGATACAATTTGTCGATATATTTTTACCTCGACGTTTTTACAGTGCCATAAACTGCTCATTGGGAAGTACTTATGAGAATGGGAAAGGAAAACATGTGAAATATAGAATGACTCATAAGAGAGTCTTACATTTTGATTTATAAAGAAAAAGGACTCATAATAGATGTAGAAGAAGTAGTAAACCCATACCAGTTTCGTTGCCTCGTTAGTTTTCTTTTTTCTGTTATGCAAGCGCCTTCTCTTCTTCAGTTGTTGCGTTATCTTCTCCCAATTCTTCAGATCTTCACACGTAGATTTTTCTCAAGAAGTGTAGTAAGTGCTTTTGACTTTTAGATGCAATCAACTCAACATAATAATGAACAAACTATCGGATAAAAAAAATTGTGAAAGTTAAAACTTAAGCTTGGAATATGGAAAGACTATTCTGCAAGCCAAGAGGCACTTGTGCAACTTTAACGACTTATTATTTCAATTCAATGGTTGCAACTTAAATGACACATTTTAGTATCAATTCAATCGTTGTAAGCGTTAGTTTAATTGTTGCAACGCTTTAAATTCTCCAAGTTGAAACAAAGAAAATAAGACATTTAAACTTAATAAAAAATTAGAGGAAAAGCCCAACAAAGGAGAAAAAAACTAAGTGAGTTTTTTGGCAAAGAGATGTGCCACCCCACTTTTTTATTGCTCTCTTTTATATATATATATATAGATAGATAAATGTATAAGTTTCCTTTTTAAAACTCTACAATAAAGAGCAGTGCTCCTTTGGAATACATTTATTTGGATGTTTGGGATCCAGCACCAGAATTTTCAATACATAGTTTTTAATATTATTTAATATTTGTTGATCATTACATGAAATACATCTGGTTCTTTCCCTTAAAACGAAAATCTGATGTATCCATTATCTTTCCCAAATTTAAGAAAGTTGTAGAAAAGCTCTTTCAAAAGCCCGCCATCTCTTTTTATTCTGATAATGGTGGTGATGTCATTCACTCTCAAGCATTCTTTGAAGATAATTCGATTTCTCACCTTCTTACTCCTCCACATACCCCTGAACACAATGAAACTGCCGAACGTCGTCATCGTCATATTGTCGAAACAATTATCACCCTATAACATAATGCGAGTCTCCCTCTAAACTTTTGGTCGTATGCCTTTACTACTATC
>AWOL01S0014761.1:72287-86559 GCA_000715115.1 Nicotiana otophora
ATGGTAAGCACCCTCCACTTCCAACCAAGAGGTTGTGAGTTCGAGTCACCCCAAGAGCAAGGTGGGGAGTTCTTGGAGGGAAGGATGCCGAGGGTCATTTGGAAACAGCCTCTCTACCCCAGGGTAGGGGTAAGGTCTGCGTACACACTACCCTCCCCAGACCCCACTAGTGGGATTATACTGGGTTGTTGTTGTTGTTGTTGTTGCCTTTACTACTATCACGACCCCAATTCCCCTCCGTAGAATGTCGTAATGACATCTAGTCTCTAACACTAGGTAACCCTAACAATTATGCAGAAATGACTGAAGCAATAATTTCAAGTCTCAAAACTTCAACAACTATATAAAATAAAGTCTGCAACTCAACATATACAATTCCCAAAATTCGGTGAAATACAAGTCACAAGCTCTAAGTATTAGTACTGAATAGTCCTATACATTAATGTCTATAAAAAGGATAATGAAATAAGGGAATCTAGGTAGAAGGGGACTCTGAGGCCTGCGGACACGGACAGGTATACCTTGAAATCTCCGCAGCTCAGCTCTAGCTAACACATGGGCTGGTAGGAGGTACCTGGATCTGCACAAAAAGATGTGCAGAAGCGTAGCATGAGTAAACCACAACGGTACCCAATAAGTGCCAAGCCTAATCTCGGTAGAGTAGTGACGAGGTCAGGCCAAGGCCCTACTGATTTTAAACAAGAAAAACTGTATGAGTATATGACAGTGTAGAAATGATAGACATGAAATTGAAGCGGCAAATAACATATCAAGGTAGATACACAGAACTAAAACAAATAATGCAACACGGAGGAAACAAGGGATGGTATGTAAAGAAACAAAACAACCAAAGGCAAGTGCAGCCAAAGAGAGATACCAACAAGATTCACTACCGAGATACCGCCTCATAGTCTCAAATCACAAGAATAAATCACAACCTTTTCTTATATCACCGCGAGAGCCTTTACATTTTGTTTTGACAATTATTTTTCCGAAATAGCATCCCGCGTTTTAGCCAACCTTATCACACCGCATGACTTCTAGTAGTTCCCCTACTAGCCAAGTGTATCAAGCCTACCTTATCTCACCGCATGCGTTTCAATCCCAAAATCTTATATCACCGCATGCGTATCAATATCACAATGTATCACAAATCGCACCACAAGTATCTAATATCACAAATTGCCACATAAACCAACAATAACAGTGTTTTCACAATAAAGAGCCCATGGCTCAACCACAATGTACACAAGAGTCTCAACAACAATAACAGATAGTGAATAACTCAACAGGAATAGTATTTTATAACTTAACACTTTGCCTCAATGCAATTTACGACCTTTATAACTCAATACCAATTTCAACAACAAGATATTCCAAGAATAACAACTTCAAGTAAAGAGTTCAACGATTAAACAATGAATACAGAATAAAGGAAACAAGAACTTCAACTAAACATGTAGAGAAATTAGCAAGTAAGAGATAAGGCAAGTAGACATATGACAATAGGCTAGAAATAATGACTATAACATGTTAAAGTAGCTCAATTAAGGCATGAAAGGAATCTACATAGCTAAAACCGGTAATTTTCATATTTAGACACATGTACACACTCGTCACCTTGCGGTCACAGTTTTCACATATCAGAATTATCACAACCAACACAAATCCTAAGGGGTAATTCCCCCACACAAGGTTAGGCAAGTTACTTACCTCGAATCACGCTAACTCAATCCACTAATAGGTTTTTCTATCAATTATCCAACTCTGAACGGTTCGAATCTAGTCAAAATAACTTTATACTATAAATATAGACTATTGGAAACTAATTTGAACAATAAAATTACGATCTTCCCAGAGAATTAAAAAGTCAACCCAGGCCCGTATCTCGTAACCCGATAAATTTATAAAATGCGAACACCCATTTGATAACGAGTCCAACCATACAAGAATTACTCAAATCCGACCTCAAATCGCCTTTCAAATCCCCAAATATTGCCTAAGAAGTTTCACAAATATTTTCCAAATTTCCAACTCCAAAACACTAATTTAATGATGAAAACAATAATAGACTCGTGTAATTTTACCAAAATCAAGTTAGGAATTCTTACCCTAGTATTTTCCTTGAAAATCTCCCAAAATATCGCCTCACACCGAGTTCTCTAAGTCCAAAAATGGAATATGAAACAAACCCTTGAAATTCCCTATTTTGTGCCGAGCGATTCCACTTTTGTGGCCCTTTAATCACATCTGCGACGCAGCACTAGTGGAAAAACCATCACAAGTGCGGATTTCACTTAACTCCAGGGATTCTGCTTCTGCGGAAAAATCGCGCCCCTGCGAAGAAACATGTGCATCTGTGCTCTCGCGCCTGCGGAAGGGTTCCGCTTCTGCGACCCTAGGCTTGGCCAGCCATTTCCGCTTCTGCACTTCCTCACTCGCTTCTACGAGACTCTGACTGCGTCTGCGGTCCCAACAGGACAGGTCACCATTCACTTCTGCGATCAAGCCCTCGCATTTGCGAGTCTGCACCTGAGCCCAATAGTGCATAGGTGTGATTGCACCAGATACAACCCAGCTTCAGCGATGAGGTTAAGTCCAAATTGTTCCGGATTCGATCGGAATCACACACGGCCCCCAGGGACCCCGTCCGAATATACCAACAAGTACCAAAGCACATAATGGATGTACTCGAGACCAAAAATCTCATCAAACAATACTGATTCTACGAATTGCAACCCAATTCAAGCCTATGAAACTATAAATTTCCGAATTCCCAAACCAATGCCGATTCATACCAAAACAACTTTGATTGACCTCAAATTTTGCACACAAAGTCATAAATGACTTGATGGACCTATTCCAATTTTTGTAATCGGGATCCGACCCCGATATCAATAAAGTCAACTCCCGATCAAACTTTCCTATCTTCTAAACCTTAAATTTTCTAATTTTCGCTAACTCACACCGAAATGACCTACAAACTTCCAAATCAACATCCGGACACGCTCCTAAGTCCAAAATCACCACAAGGAGCTATTGGAATTATCAAAACTTTATTTCGGAGTCGTCTACACAAAATTCAAACTACGACTAACTCTTTCAACTTAAAGCTCCAACTTAGGGACTATGTGTCCCATTTCACTCCGAAACTCACCCGAACCAAAACCAAATACCCCCGGCAAGTCACATAATCATGATGCAAAATAGAAGAGGCAATAAATAGGAGATCAGGGCTAAAATACTCAAAACGACCGGTCGGATCGTTATATCTTCCCCCTCTTAATACAAACGTTCGTCCTCGAACGAGTATAGAGACACACCTGAAGTGGTGAAAAGATGAGGATAACGGCTACACATATCATGTTCGGTCTCCCAAGTCACCTCCTCAACTGGTTGACCTCTCCACTGAACCTTCTCTGAAGCAATGTTCTTCGACCTCAACTTTTGGACCCGCCTGTCCAAAATGGCTACTGGCTCCTCAACATAAGACAAATCTTTATCCTATTGGACTGCGTTGAAATCCAACATATGAGACGGATCATCGTGATACTACCGGAGCATAGAAACATAGAATACTAGATGAACTACAGCTAGACTAGGTGGTAGTTCAAGCCTGTAGACCACCTCTCCAATCCTCTCAAGAATATCAAAAGGTCTGATATACCTAGGGATCAACTTGCCCTTCTTTCCGAACCTCATAACACACTTCATGGGCGAAACCTGAAGCAAGACCCGCTCTCCAACCATGAATGCAACGTCGCGAACCTTCTGATCTACATAACTCTTTTGTCTAGATTGGGTTATATGAAGCTGATCTTGAATTAATTTAACCTTTTCCAAAGCATCCTGAACCAAGTCTGTACCCAATATCCTAGCCTCACCCGGCTCGAACCAATCCATCAGAGAGCAACACCGCCTCCCATACGGAGCCATTTGAATGCTTGACTGGTAGCTGTTGTTGTAGGCAAAGTCCTCAAGCGGTAAGAACTGATCCCAAGAACCTCCAAACTCTATCACACACGCACAGAGCATATCCTCTAATATATGAATAGTGCGCTCGGACTGTCCGTCCGTCTGAGGGTGAAATATTATACTCAACTCAACCCGCGTGCCTAACTCACGTTGTACGACCCTCCAAAATTGCGATGTAAATTACGTACCCCGGTCAGAGATGATGGACACCGACACGCCATGAAGTCTGATAATCTCGCGAATATAAACCTAAGCCAGCTGCTATGAAGAATAAGTAGTCACCACTAGAATGAAATGAGCCGACTTGGTCAACCTATCCATAATTACGCATACTGCATCGAACATCCTCTGAGTCCCTGGCAGATCAACAACAAAATCTATAGTAACCTGCTCCCATTTCCACTCTGGAATCTCTAGCCTTTAAAGCAATCCACCTGGACGTTGATGCTTATACTTCACCTGCTAACAGTTTAGGCATCGAGCTACATAATCCACTATGTCCTTCTTCATTCTCCTCTACCAATAGTGTTGTCTCAAGTCCTGATACATCTTGGCGGCACCCGGATGAATGGAGTACCGCAAACTATGGGCCTCTTGAAGAATTATCTCATACAAACCATCTACATTGGGCACACATAGCCTGCCCTGCATCTGTAACAGACTGTCATCCCCAGTAGTGACATCCTTGGCATCGCTGTGCTGAACCATGTCCTTAAGGACAAGCAGATGGGGGTCGTCATACTGACGCTCTCTCATAAAATCATACATAGAAGACTGAGAAACCACACAAGCAAAAACTCGACTCGGCTTCGAAACATCCAATCTAACAAACTGGTTGGCCAAGGCCTGAACATCTAATGCTAATGGCCTCTCCGTTGTCAATAGATATGCTAAACTGCCCAAGCTATTCGCCTTTTGACTCAAGGCATCGGCCACCACATTGGCCTTCCTGGGATAATATAGAACGGTAATGTCATAGTCCTTAAGTAACTCTAACCATCTCTGCTGACACAAGTTAAGATCTTTCTGTTTGAACAGATGTTGTAGACTCTAGTGGTCGGTATAGACCTCACAAAGGACACCGTACAAATAGTGTAACCAAATCTCCAAGGCATGGACAATAGCTTCTAACTCAAGGTCGGGGACATGATAGTTCTTCTCATGCACCTTCAACAGTCTAGACGCGTAGGAAATTACCCTACCTTCCTGCATCAACACCACGCCGAGGCCAATACGCGATGCATCACAATACACAGTATAAGACCCCGAACCCGTAGGCAATACCAACATTGGGGTTGTAGTGAAAGCAATCTTGAGCCTTTAAAAGCTCTCCTCACACTCTTCGGTCCACCTGAACAGGGCACCCTTATGGGTCAATCTGGTCATAGGTGTAACAATAGATGAGAAACCCTCTACGAATAGACAGTAATACCCTGCCAAACCAAGAAAACTCCGGATCTCAGTAACTGAAGACGGTCTGGGCCAACTTTGCACTGCTTCAATCTTCTCTGGATCTACCTTGATCCCCTCACTCGACACTATAAAACCCAAAACTGCCACCGAATCAAGCCAGAATTCATACTTTGAAAATTTTGCATACAACTTTTTTCTCAAGGTCTGAAGCACGTTCCTCAGGTGCTTCTCATGATCCTCTAGGCTCTGGGAGTACACCAAGATGTTGTCAATAAACACAATGACGAATGAGTCAAGATAGGGCTGGAATACACTGTTCATCAAGTGTATGAATGTTGCTGGGACATTTGTCAGCCCAAATGATATCACAAGGAACTCGTAATGACCATACCGAGTCATGAAGGCAGTCTTTGGGATATCTGGCTCGTAAATCTTCAATTGATGCTAGCCTGACCGCAAATCAATCTTTCAGAACACTCTGGCACCCTGTAGCTGATCAAATAGGTCATTAATTTGTGGCGATGGATACCTGTTCTTCACTGTAACCTTGTTCAAGTGACGATAATCAATACACACGCGCATAGAACCATCATTCTTCTTTACAAACAAGACGAGAGCACCCCAAGGTGATACACTAGACCGAATGAAACCCTTATCAAGAAACTCCTATAACTGCTCCTTAAACTCTGGTGGAATAGAAATGGGTTGAGTGTCCGGTAACAAATCAAAACCAAAATCGATATCCTTGTCGGGCGGCATGCCCGAAAGATCCGCTGGAGATATATCTCGATAATTCCTCACTATCGGAAATGAATCAACAGTAGGAGTATCAACACTGACATCTCTCACATATGATAGATACACATCACATCCCTTTCCAACCATCCGTTGTGCCATCAGGAAAGTCACTACCCTACTAGGAACATAACCTAAAGTACCCCTCCACTCCAGCCGCGGAAAACCTAGCATTGCCATCGTCACCGTCTTAGCGTGACAATCAAGGATAGCATGATAGGGCGACAAACAGTACATTCCCAAAATAACATCAAAATCTACCATACTGAGCAACAATAGGTTGGCTCTGGTCTCAAAACCACCAAAAACAACTAAACACGACCGATACACACGGTCAACAATAATGGAATCTCCCACAGGTATGGATACATAGATAGGAGAACTTAAAGAATCACGGGATATACCCAAATATGGAGCAAAGTAAGATGATACATAAGAAAAGGTGAGCCTACATCAAATAAGACTAATGCATCTCTATGATAAACCGGAACAATTCCTGTGATAACTGAGTCATATGCAACCGCCTCCGTCCTAGTAGGAAAAGCATAATATCTGGCCCGGACTCCCCCTCTAGGGCGACCTCTACCTGTACGACCTCCACCTATACCTGGCTGTGCAGGTGGAGTGGCAACTAGTGCGGTAACCACGACCTGAGAAGCCTAAGGACCAAGTGGAATATGCGGAGCCTGAGTAGTCTGTGGAGGTGCACCCCTCCTGAGTCTGGGGCAGTCCCTCACCATGTTACGAGTGTCACTACACTCAAAACAAGCCCTAGGAGGAAGTGGCTGCTTGAACTGGCTCGGGACTGATCGGCTGGACTGACCGCTGGAAGCACCCCGTGCAGGAGGTGCAATAGACAGTGGCAGAGCATAATGGGCAACCTGAGGCTTGGGAGTGGCCGAAAAATCACTGGAAGCTGGAAGTGCTGAATGAACAGGGCGACTCACATAGCCCCTACCATGACGGGCTACAATTGGGGCACGGGCACCGCTATATGTTCCAGAATATTGAGGCCTCTTGGCCCCCCTCTCCTCTCTCTCCCGGGCCCATATACCCTTCGATCTCCGAGCAATCTCTACTACTTGCTGGTATAGGATGTCCATCTTCAACTCTCAGGCCATGCTGAATCTGATACTAGGGTTGAGCCCCTCGATAAATTGATGAACTCGCTCTCTGACAATAGCAACTAAGGCTGGTGCATGCCCGGACAAATCACTGAACCGGACTGCATACTCTGATACAGTCATAGCACCCTGGCGCAACTGCTCAAACTCTGCGTGCCATGCATTCCTAAGACTCTGGGGAACAAACTCCCTCGTGAACATCTATAAGAACTGAGCCCAGGCGAGTGAAGTTGCCTCGACCGGGCTACCCAACACATACGCTCGCAACCACTGATAAGTCTCTCCCTTAAACTGGAACGTAGTGGCAACCCTACTCGAATCTAGAATACCCATAGTACGGAAGATACAGTGGCACTCCTCAAGAAAACCTTGGGTATCCTCTTAATCCAAACCACCAAAAGTAGGAGGGTGGTACTTCTTGTACCTCTCGAGCCTGAGCTGCTCCCCCTCAGAAGTTGCTGCCTTAACCCCGGGCTGAACTGGGGCAACCGGCTGTACTGGTATGACCTCTGGGACCTGGTCAACCTGGACTCGCTATTTTAGGGTACGTTCCACGGGAGTCTCTACTCCTCCCCGGCCTGAGATGTGGCAGGAGCAAGTGGGATCAACCCTACCTGAGCCAGAGTGCCAAACATGCTAAAAAACTGGGCGAGGGTCTCCTGAAGTGCTAGGGTAGTAACAAGCGTCTCAGGTGCCTGCTCTCCAACTGGAGATACTGGTGGTTCCTTTGTATAAGCTCGTGCAGGTGCTCTAGCTGCACCACATGGCCGTCCTCGGCCTCTCCCCTGGCCCCAGCCTCTCCCGGCTCTAGCAGTGGGCGCAGGTGACTGATCATCCGATCTAGTTGTGCATGTCCTCACCATCTGTGAGAGAACAGAAAGATAGAGATTTAGAATTTCTAAGTCAACAAATTCACATGATAAGGAATGAAAGAAGTGAAACTTTTCCTAACAATTCCATAGCCTCCCGAAGATAAGTACAGACGTCCCTATACTGATCCGCGAGACTCTACTAAACTAGTTTGTGACTCATAACACCTATGAACCTAGTGCTCTGATACCAACTTGTTACGACCCCAATTATCCTCCGTAGGATGTCGTGATGGCACTTAGTCTCTAAGACTAGGTAAGCCTAACAATCATGCAAAAATGACTGAAGCAATAATTTAAAGTCTCAAAACTGCAACAACTATATAAAATAAAATTTACAACTCAACATGTACAACTCGCAAAACCCGGCGAAATACAAGTCACAAGCTCTAAGTAGTAGTACCGAATAGTCCTATACATCAATGTCTATAAAAAGGATAATGAAATAAGGGAATCTAGGTAGAAGAGGACTCGGAGGCCTGTGGACGCCGACAGGTATACCTTGAAGTCTCTGCAGCTGGGCTCTCGCTAACACCTGAATGGTAGAAGGTACATGGATCTACATACAATGATGTGCAGCAGTGTAGATGAGTACACCATAATGGTACCCAGTAAGTGCCAAGCCTAATCTCGGTAGAGTAGTGAGGAGGTCAGGTCAAGGCCTTACTAATTTTAAACAACAAAAACTGTATGAGTATATGATAGTGTAGAAATGATAGACATGAAATTTAAACGACAAATAACATATCAAGGTAGCTACACGGAACTAAAATAATTAATGCAACACGAAGAAAACAAGGGATGGTATGTAAGGAAATAAAACAACCAAGGGCAAGTGCAGCCAAAGAGAGATACCAACAAGAGTCACTACCGAGGTACCGCCTCGTAGTCTCAAATCACAAGAATAAATCTCAACCTTTCCTTATATCACCGCGGGAGACTTTACATTTTGTTTTGACAATTATTTTTCCGAAATAGCATCCCGCGTTTTAGCCCACCTTATCACACCGCATGGCTTCTAGTAGTTCCCCTACTAGCCACCCGTATCAAGATCACTTTATCTCACCGCATGCGTTTCAATCCCAAAATCTTATATCACCGCATGCGTATCAATATCACAATGTATCACAAATCGCACCTTAAGTGCCCAATATCACAACTTGACACAGAAACCAACAATAACAGTATTTTTACAATAAAGAGCCTATGGCTCAACCACAATGTACATAAGAGTTTCAGCAACAATAACCACTAGTGAATAACTCAACAAGAATAGTATTTCACAACTTAACACTTTTCCTCAATGCATTCACGGCCTTTATAACTCAATACCAATTTCAACAACAAGATATTCCAAGAATAACAACTTCAAGTAAAGAGTTTAACGATTAAATAATGAATACGGGGTAATTCCCCTATACAAGATTAGGCAAGTCACTTACCTCGAATCACATTGACTTAATCCACTAGTAGGCCTTTTCCTAGATTATCCAACTCCAAACGACTCGAGTCTAGACAAAACAACTTCATACTATAAATATACACTATAGGAAACTAATTCGAACAATAAAATTATGATCTTTGCAAAGAATTAAAAAGTTAACTAAAAAAGTCAATCTGTGCCCGCGTCTCGGAACCCGACTAAAATTATAAAACCCAAAAATTCATTCAACAACGAGTCCAACCATACAAGAATTACTCAAATCTGACTTCAAATCGCCTTTCAAATCCCCAAATTTTAGCCTAAGAAGTTTCACAAAATATTTTCAAATTTCCAACTCCAAAACACTAATTTAATGATGAAAACAATAATAGATTCGTGTAATTTAACCAAAATCGAGTTAGAAATTCTTACCCCAATATTTTTCTTGAAAATCTCCCAAAATATCGCCTCACACCGAGCACTCTAAGTCCAAAAATGGATTATGAAACAAACCCTCGAAATTCCTTATTTTCTGCCGAGCGATTCCGCTTTTGCGGCCTTTTAGTCGCATTTGCGACGCCGCACTTGCGGAAAAACCATCGCAGGCGCGGATTTCACTTAACTCCAAGGGATTCCGCTTCTGTGGAAAAATCGCGCCCCTACACGTCTGCCCCTACGAAGAAACATGTGCATCTGTGCTCACGCACCTGCGGAAGAGTTTCGCTTCTGCGACCCTAGGTTTGGCTAGCCATTTCCGCTTCTGCGCTTACTCACTCGCTTCTGTGAGTCCGCTTCTACGAGACTCTGACCGCATCTGTGGTCCCAGCTGAGTAGGCCATCATTCGCTTTTGCGATCAAGCCCTCGCATTTGCGAGTTCGTACCTGCGGCCAATAGTGCGCATGTGCGATTGCACCAGATACAACCGAGCTTCACTAGTTAGGTTAAGTCCAAATTTCTCCGGATTCGATCCGAATCACACTCGGGACCCCGTACGAATATACCAATAAGTTTCAAAATACATAACGAACCTATTCGAGGCCAAAAATCTCATCACACAACATTGATTCTATAAATCACAACCCAATTTAAGCTTATGAAACTATGAACTTCCGAATTCCGAAAAAAATGTCGATTCTTACCAAAACAACTCTGATTAACTTTAAATTTTGCACACAAGTCATAAATGACATGAAGGACCTATTCTAACTTTCGGAATCGGGATCCAACCCCGATATCAATAAAGTCAACTACCGGTCAAACGTTTTAATCTTCCAAACCTTAAATTTTCTAACTTTTGCCAACTCACGCCGAAACGACCTACGGACCTCCAAATCCACATTCGGACACTTTCCTAAGTCCAAAATTATCATACAGAGCTATTGGAACCGTCAAAACTTTATTCCGGAGTCGTTTACATAAAAGTAAAAGTACGGTCAACTCTTGCAACTTAAAGCTCCAACTTAGGAACTATATGTCTCATTTCACTCCAAAACTTACCTGAACCAAAACTAAACACCCCCGGCAAGTCACATATCATGATAAAATATAGATGAGGCAATAAATAGGGGATCAGAGCTAAAATACTTAAAACGACCGGCCGAGTCATTAAAACTACCACAACCTATTTGATTAATTGCCTACCTACCAAACTTTTAGAGAATCAGTCTCCCGATTTTCGACTGTATGAGAAATTACCAAATTAGACTAAGCTTCGAGTCTTTTGTTATTTGTGTTAGCCATGGTTAAGGCCTTGTAATCATAATATATTGCAACCTCGTTCTAGCGCATCACTCATGTCTCTTTCTTGGCTACTCACAACCAAAATGCTTATCTTTGTTTTGATCGTGTGAAGCCTAGGTTGTATGTGCCTAGGTACGTGGACTTTGTAGAGTATAATTTATCATACTCCTCTTTGGAAATCAAAGCCAACCGACCTGAGCCTAATACTGTTGATATACGGGCTGCTTCTCATTATATTATTCCTTTTCCATTCAGTCCACCTGATAACTCCTATCATGTTATATCTCATCTGACAACATCGGATTTAGGAATCACCTCTCATGAGGCCGCCACCAGCAATCGCTCTTCATCGGACGAGCCAGAGAACTCCATTACGTCTTTCCCAGGTATGTCCTCTAACACTTCTTTTTCTATCTCTGCTTCCTCTTCCTCTTTATTACCACCAACCTCCTCTCAATCTTCCATTCCTTCTTGTGTCTCTCTATACAAAGTCATCCCATGGTTACCCGTTCCAAAAATAATATTAGTAAGCCAATTCAAAAATTATATCTTAGTGCCACTCTATCTCCTAAAAATAATATTAGAATTAGGAATTATCAACGCTTAAGAGCCAAGGCACATGGTCTCTTGTACCAGCTTGCCCTCTTTCTAATCCCGTCGGGTCTAAGTGGGTTTTTCGTGTTAAATACAATTCTGATAAAAGTATTAGCCATTATAAAGCTCGACTTGTTGCTAAAGGTTTATTGCAGCGTCCAGGTGTTGATTATGGTGAAACATATTCTACAGTAGCAAAGCATACAACAATGCATGTATTCTCTCACTGGCTGCTTCATTTGACTGGCCACTTCGTCAATTAGATGTCAACAACGCCTTCTTGCACGGAACACTAACTGAAGAAGTTTACATGTCCCAACCTCCTGATTTTGTCAGTGAGACATATTTCGGCCACACTATAGGCTTAAACAGGCTCCATGAGCATGGTATGAGAAACTCAAATCCTATCTGATTTCATACGGATTTTGCCAATATCAGTCGGATCACTGCCAGTTTATCTATGCAAAATCTGGTGTTATGCTCTATCTCATTGTCTATGTTGATGATCTAATTATCACGGGCAATCATCAAAAGTCTATGGAAGATTTTATTCTCTGTCTTTCTACTCACTTCTCCATTAAAGATCTCGGTGATTTGCATTTCTTCTTGGGTGTTCAAGTTATTCGTTCACCTGCTGGAATTTTCTTAAGTCCCTAGAAATACATTTATGAGATTTTGGACAAGGCCAACATGGTTAAAACTAATCTCATGTGCACACCAATGACAAGTGGGTCTTGTCCCATAAGCAGTAATGGCTGTTTACATGAGGATCCTAAAGATTATCATACTATAGTTGGAAATTTACAATATCTTCAACTTACCAGACCTGATTTGCCTTTGTTGTAAGCAAGTTGTCTCAGATTACAAGCGTTCCAATGACTACACATTGGCCTATGGTCAAACAAGTTCTTCACGATCTTGCTGGCACATCTGCTAATGGTCTATTTCTTCGCAAAAGGCAAGCCGCTAAATCTGCACGCCTTCTCCGACTCGGACTGGGCAGGTAACCATGAAGATCTCTCCTCTACAACAACATACATTGTGTTTTTAGGCTCCAATCCAATCTCATGGAGTTCTAAGAAGCAAAAAGTTGTTGCTCGCTCGTCGACAGAAGCTGAATATCATTCTATTGCTTCTATTTCAACTGAAGTTTATTGGGTTCGTAATTTGCTTCAGGAGTTATCTCTCTTTCTCTAGGAACCACCAGTTATCTATTGTGACAATCTTGGTGCAACCTATATGTGTGCTAAACAAGTTTTTCACTCCAAAATGAAGCTCAATGACTATCATTTTATTCGAATCCTTTGTCAACGAGGTCTCTTGCGTGTTTCTCATGTTTCATCCCAAGACCAACGGGCTGATCTTCTTACCCAGCCACTTCCAAAAGCACCATTCGAGGCACTAAGGTCCAAGATTGGTATATCAGACCGATCCACTATCTTGCGGGAGCGAATTAGTGATATCTCTTGATTGATACTAGGATATCCCTTTGATTGATCTGTAAAATAATTAATTCGCAGAGATTAAGGCACAATTATGCAATCAATCTAGAGTTAAAGTTTAAGGAAGTTTACCGTTGAACTTCATTGATTCAGCAGCGACAACAAACAACGATTAAGCTTGAGACCAACTTTCACGATCCACTAGCTACGCGTTCTCACAGCCCGGAGAACTTGACCGATGATACGTCTATCTTTACTACGTATTCAAGAGTCAGAATACGCTAGAGTTTTCTAATAGTTAGAGAAAGGGGATTGGCATCTATTTATAAAGAGTGTCTACCCATTACATGCCAATTGTTATTATCCCTCACTTATCCACACACATAGTATTTAACATTCGGCCTTTTATTTATCCACTACTTGGGCATATCACTATCCTTTCAGGCTATAACCAATTAACGCACGTCCAAATTCCAACATGATCTTCCATATCTTAGCATCTGTATATTTGATATAGTTTTTATGCTAATTAGGAGAATATCAATATTCTTTATTAGTTGATTCTTTCCTTATTAGCTAATTTAGTATTGTATAAAGGGTGAAAATCATTTTGATTTTTCAAGTTTGCCTTAAAAATCAAACTCCTCTCCTACAACATTAAACAATAGACATTCTCATCCTCCTATCATATGCATTGTCTATTTTACCCTTGATATTTCAATTCCTCTTTTAAGCATATAATATTTTTGTTATATTTAAATTGGTAAAACACTTAGGTAAATATCTTATTATAGATTTTATAATTAAAACTCAATAAAATTTAACTAGAATAGTACTTTTATGAGTTTCTACAAAATTTATCGTTACTCTTTTTTTTTTGTTACTTTAGTATTAAG